>JBBMOE010000026.1:8335950-8358450 GCA_037975065.1 Chaetodon trifasciatus | reverse complement strand
AAGTAAGTGGTGTGGTATCCAGTCAGCACTCATTCGGTGTTCTGCAAGTCAAAACACTTTTAGATGTCTTTATCAAAAGTGGGATAAATATGTTTCTCACCTGAAAAACATATCTTACCACTGTTTGGGCCACTTTGAAATGACGGTGTGAAGCAGGGTCTAAACGCACACTGAAGTACAAGTAATTTAAGTGCTGTTGAAACAATGATTATGTGCTACCTAGACATCTAAAACCTTTCAGTTTTCAAATTAATGTAGCCAACTTTAAATCTAGATGCCCTGACGATGATTCTCTCAATCTGCAAATCATCTGACTAATGCTTCCTGGGTATTTGTACAGTAACATGGATATGGTTACTGTACTGATGTCATTTTAAATCTATTTGATACTAACGAGCAACTAGTTTTGAGAAGCTCTGGACCAATTGGAGCCAATAGGTAAGTGATCCTTCTGAGGTGTTGTCGCTGTGTTGTGTATGTGGGCATGGTGTCTTTCAAAGGTGGTACATTTGGGACCATCTCCAGACTTGGATACTGTACTGTTTTTTACATTGCATACCACATACTGTGTTACATTCATATTAAATACAGCATGCTTTAGTGGTTTGTGGCACAAAGACGCATCACTCTACAGCACAGAATGGGATGGGCAGCATTGCTTTTCCAGCTCAAACTGAATTACACTGCAGTTTCTGGACAGCTGTGACCCCACTGATCTGTTGTTGTTGTTGTTGTTGTTGTTGTTGTTGTTGTTGTTGTTGAGTGGAATATTGAATGATAAACTATTGGGTGACGTGTTGAGGTATACAGATTGAAGAATTTCTTGATGTTGTGAAATAAAGCTTTTTTGAACATTCATGCTATTTTCTCAGGACCTGTACCCAAACGAAATGAGAACATCCTGTCTTATTTATCTCACGCATATATATGTCGCTGTGTAATTGTGCGCTGTATCAATTACTTAAAAGAACAAGAAAACTATAGAGGCATCTGATCGGATTAGTCATTATACGGCGCCGGTCGGATGGCAGCCCACCGCTCCTGGTCTGCCGCGGAAGCAGGCGACCAGGATGGGTTAAAGGCGGAGGACAAATTTCACCAAATTGCATGGCATGTGTTGCATGTATGTAATTGTGTGACAAATAAAGGGCATTGTCCCTCCGATTCTTCTTCTTCTTCTTAGAAAAAAAAAACATCATCTGCAGCTCACCATTATGGTATGAGATCAGATCAGATACCCTCCATAAGACCTCAGAGGACAGTCACTTGTCAAAAGCAGGTTTGTAAAAGATCAGGAAAACTAGAGCACTGTCCATGAGTGGACCAAAGTTTCGTCCAAAACCACTTCCTGTCATCTTTTATGATCATTTTTGAGAAAAACAAAAATCACACAATAAATTTGATTTTGATGATTTCACACAATGAAAAGAAATCCAAAAAGGAAGGGTGTTCATGTGTATTTACACTGCATGTGAGGATTTGCCATATACAGTGAGGCATCGGCAGTTATGGCAAGAAACGTCAGATAAACAGTGGGACGTTATGTAATATGGCTAAAGAGTTGGGTGGGGAGATCTGCAAGATTGGTGCGTGAGTCATATTCCACATTTTAGCCATGAATAGCAACTATTCCCAACTGAGAGCCACCACAGTATCCTTACTGATAACCTATACTGTTATAGAGTGCAATGGGAGTAATACCAGAAGTATTCCTTTTGTGTTTTGAGCAACTAATGCCAACTGAAACCTGTGTTGTGAAAAGGGGGCAGGGCGGCACATGTTTCTGGGATGGGTGCCCTGTGAAGCTGGTGGATATCCTGAGGTCACGCTGGCGCTTAACCCCTGCACTGAGGCGAAAGAAAGCCTTATTACCCCTCTTCATTCAATTATCTTTCCACTGCACCTGTGTTAATGACTTACTGTGACATCCATTGCCATGAGCATTAAAATGTGAAGCTAAGTGCTTCAGTATTTTCATTTCTATGAATTCTGGTGAGCTCATTGCTTTTCTTGTCACTTCTGGGAGGCGCATAGTGATTTACGAAACAATTCAAAGGATCCTCGTGTGCATCAATATATATTTGTCAACGTTTGAGACACAATTTGGCTCTGCATCAGAGATTGACAATGAATATATACACTCCTGTATGGATTATGATCATAACGAAAGCCTAGAGCTGCTTTTACTCATGAGACTGCTCCAAATTCTAACAATTTTCCAAAATAAGACATGGGTTAGCCTGCAAAGCAAGTTAATCTGGTATCCTTACTTATTTGACTGCCACAATTTCTTCCTCTGCTTCTTATCAAAAATACCCACCACAAAACATGTATTTTAGTTTTATTTTAGCAGGCTTTGGTCTGCTGATATTCTTAGTGAGTGTTTACACCTTTACACATGTACACCCAGAAAATATGTACCATATGTGTAATGTCAGCATAAGGTTCCATGTCATTTAATTATGGTCGTGTGAGGGGTATGATATATATATATGAACAGACAGATTTGTAATCAATTTTTATCAGGAGGGATGACCCAATGGGAGCAACCACACATTGCTACTTGTCTCTGTAACTATGAATTTGATGCTAGGGATGTAGGCTACACTATAATATTGAATATTTTATAGTGTTAAATACAGTATAGAGAAATTTATAGATCTAAGGTGAAACTGGCAGAAGGAAGCGCAGGGATGAGAGAAAAAGGCCCAATTACAAAACCATCTCCTATTTGCTGATTTTTCCATGATCGAGGCCACAGATTCAAACTTGTACAAACTTCAGACAGAAATAGGATCAATGAGTCGACGTATTCAACTAAACAACCCCTCTGTCTTAGCGCTCTCTCTGCTTCTAGGATGGATGGGGACGGGGGATGGCAGGTTAACCAGGGGGATGCATTTTGGTCATTTTGCTAACAATGGGGAAGTGTGGCCTTGGTAAATGTGCCTAAAACAACACAAATGAACAGCTACTAAAGGTTAGACAACAAATAGACAATATTGGTGTTATGACCAGATTCATCATGTCTGCTATGTTTGAAAAGTTGTTTTCTATCATTCCAGGAACACTGACACACAATTGGATTTAATTAAATGGAAATGGCCTTTCCCCTGAAATCATAAAGTGCTATAAACACCTCATTTTATTTATTTGTAAACCTGTTTGTTAAAAACTTAAAGCTGATGGTGGACCTCAGTACACACATCTATTGTGTAGATCTCCTCAGGGATTCTTTATATCCCGAGCTGTTCACATTGGTCACTGGGAAATTACAGGTAATTTATCCAAATCTCTGATTGGCTGTCTGACTTGTCCCAGTAATGAAACTAGACACCTTTGCATGAAAGTGTCCGAGCATAAATATAGCTTATGAAAAGCTAAAACACACAAGCTGAACACAAAAGATCTTCCAGCCAGGTTTCTTTCTTTAAAGCAGCAGAAAGACATGGTGAGTGTGTGCAGACAAAAATTATGCCAACTCATCCTTGAGAAAGAAAGAAAGAAAAAGTCCATGTGAACAGTATTGTCCAATGAGATCTTCTTTGTAATGAAATTCTTTGTAAATAACTATCATATTGGCTGTATCTAATTTCCATGGCAAAGAAAATCCCAGGTGAAAGTTTCAACAGCACAGTTACAGACAGACAAGATTTAGATGAATTAGCATACTGAATTATGACAAATTTAACTCTTGGTGTCCTCCCTTTGATTCTGTAAAGCATGTCTATGTGAAGGACAAACCAGGAAACACAAAAATGATGCTGGGAATTCTTTATTAACTGTAATATGCATCAGGTTTACACAACCACAGTGACACAAATTGCAAACAGTTAAAGTCTTCCTGAGAACAAGCAGCAGCACAGTGTAGACATTGGACGCTGCAGGGTGAGACACAAAGATCAGTGTCCACCTCTTGTCCACAGGAGGCTTCCTATTTAGGGCTGGAGCTAAAAAATGTGTTTTAATTTGGTCAATTCAATTAATAATTCTTTAAATAAAGGGGCAAAATGTTTCATGGGTGGTTTTAAATGTCTGTTGGGGCCCTGTTACTGATTCACCAATTGATCTTTTTTTTTCTTTTTTAATAAGATCATTTGTTTGGTAAACTCGTGATAATCCAGATTAGCCTGTTGCACCTTGTATCATCATAGAAATTTAGTTCTGGTTCTTTGTGGATCAAAAGTTTCATCATGAGAAACTTTATTTACATTTGCTAAATCCATACCATGATTGTACATTTGTCATTCGCTTGTCAGTGTCTCTGTCATACTTAAGTGCTTGATCGTGTTTGCTGAGGGCACAGTGATTGTTTTGCTTGACACTGATACATGAACATCTTTTAAAGGCAGCTTGACAACACTGAACAACATCTAATTTCTCATTTATTTCTTATTAATCATCATGTTATCACCTATGTGTGTTTATTTCTGGTCAATAGTTGTTCGTCTATTTAGCTATGAGCATGGCTTCATTCCAGTAGAGCAGAGATGATGCAGGAGGAGGAGGAGGATGAACAGGATGGGAGTGTTTGTTGTATCTGTGGAGAGGAGGCTGCAAAGACAAAACAACAAAGATTCAGCTTGCAGGAATTCTATATTTACTGGAGTAATTACTAAAATCTGACGTGTTAAAACAGCAAAGCCAGGAGTGAGTGATGGATTTATTTTTATGCAGAACTGTTAAAAATGCAAGTAATGTGTCATTGTGACCAGCAGAGGGAGACATCAGTGAACAACAAAGCCTGACCATAAGGAAGGATGTATGCTCACTGACATGACCAAGCTGTATGCGTTATCATTGTCTGCAAAGTCAAGCTTACACTGCAGGTCACATGTATTACACTACAGTATAATGACTGTACATTTACTTACTCTGTACTAGTCCACACTTCTCTTCCCTCTGTAAAGCACTGGAGAAAAACAGGTTGAAATGATATTAGAAAAATCATACATTTGAAATCTTTTGCTCACTCACCGACAAGTGTCAGTGTGTGGTGTCAGTGATTTTAACTTCAAATAGCCTTAAAGATATTTATGCAGATTAAAGTTCAGAATGTTAACATACTCACCGATGCCAACGTTACTCCCTGAGCAAGTGACTGAGAGAGCAGAAAAAAAGAAAACGTTGTCATCCATATCCATCCATGTTTCAGCTGCCTTACATGTTATTTCACTCTGTAATCATCTGAAATGGTATACCTGAGTACAGTCTCTGCGGGCAGAACATGACTTTGCTGCCCTCTGGTGTGACTGGAGCCACTACTACATTAAAGGCATCCCCACACTGGATGTTGTCAACGTCGCAGCTGTTCTCCCCAGGAGATGCAGTGCAGGTGTAGTTGTTGCTGCTGCCCACCATCTCTGTGATGTAGCTGTGGCTGCTGCCAGCGCTGCGCCAGTACACCCGCACAGAGTTACCAGCCAACCTGTAGAGCCTGACACCTGACGGACAGCAGGCACCTACGAGAGAGAGAGATAAAAATCCGAGATATGGACTGATATTCATTTTTCCCATAGAAACATAACATAAACAAACAAATATCCTTTAGTTTTTGTTCTTGAAGAATTGTGAGCATTATCCTGACAAGTATTTAAAACCACAGATCAGACTGATCCTCTGCCTTTTTTTGTATTTTATTATTCAGTCATGTGACATACACGCTGGCCTTGTCTCCATCTGCAAACAAAATATTTGTTATTCTATGTGTGATGAGTAATTCACTGAAGTTTACAAGTGGAAAAACAATCTTCTGGATATACATACTCTTTTATAAAATCTTTCCTTGTCCCTGGCAGAAAACATTGTCACTCACTGGATGAGAAGCCCTGATAGGTGCAGTTTGAGCTTCGCCCACTGTGGCTGAACGCCTCCATGGTGACGGTGTAATTTGTCCCACAGGTGATGCATCCCATCAGGCAGTGGGAGTCCTGAGTGTGGCAGCGGGCATGACCTCGCGGTGATGTCAGAGAGGTGATGAATGAATGCGCCCCTTTGGAGTGAGACCACGAGACGTTGGTCATCGCCTGAGTCACCTGATCCACTGTTAGATTCACCGGGCAGCAGGGCTCTGGAAAGTAAGATGATACATGTGGATACAAGGGTAATACGAGTGTGGCTTGTACCAGAAGTTGTTGGGCTCATACTGAAGTGTTATTAATGAAAATGAGAAAGCTGTCGATAAGCAATAATAGAGCATGGGGCCAAATACATATCTGAATGAAAAAAAAGAATGTAATGTAATCAGAGGAGACTTGACTTCGTTTGGCATGTCTCTTACAAAAATAAGAAAGCTTTGACCAAAATTTGAAAAGCCCCCTTCGTCCATTAACATGCACTTTTGATACAGTCCCTGACATTTCCCCTCAGTTTCCCATCTTCTGTCACCAGGCTTCATATTGGATCATGAGGTAAAAGTAACACATGGATCTTCAGCTAAGCTTTACTTGACACAACACAACTAATCTGGATTAAAAGGACAATTTACTGGTGATGTCACCATCTGTACTTTTTAATTGAATCAATCAATCCAAACCTTTGACCACTCACCTGTTTCCAGAGAGTCAGAGTAGCTGGGTAAACTCTGGCCTGCGGCACTGGCTGCTGTAACGCTGACATCATAGGTGGAGCCACAGTGAAGGTCAACGATGTCACAACTGTTTCCGCTGGTGGTGCAGGTGTGTACGTCATCACTTCCCGACACACTCACAGTGTAAGTAGCAGCCCTGTTGTTTGCTGTCCAGCTGACGCTGACGCAGGAGGAGTTTTTGAGATTGAGTATCAGATTGAGCGGCATGCAGGGAGCTGATGGAGACGAGGGAAAGAAGGAATTCTGATAATAACTAATAATAACTGTACTTTTGAGGGGCCTACCTGCAGTTCATGTTTGAGGAAAAGAGGTGGAAATCATAGCAATCATTCACAGCAATTATAGACAGTTATTCACAACTCCTAATTTCTGGTAATTTAAGGAGGCAATACATTAATAATACAAGATATACAAGCTTTTAATATCCATGCTTTTTTATAATTACACACTCACTTTATTAGCTACACCTGTACAATCTGATGAAATCCAATAAAACAGCTCTGCCATGAATTCTATTTCCTAATCATTCCTTATATAAATGAGGTGGACAAAATATTAGAAACACCTGGTAAACACAAAGTGGAATTAGCACCTGTCTGACTGAAAATGTTGTAATGAAAATGGGGGTGTTTATAAATGAAATGTAATATCCCCAGGTTATTTACCTGTGTCTTTGGTGTGAGCTGTGCACGCACGGTTGCATCCACTAATTTCATTGCAGGGTGTCACCACCACACTGTAGGAACTGTCACAGCTGAGGTCAGAGAGGGCGCACACCGGTGCTGTGTCGTTACATAGGATGACCTCTGAACTGTCTGCAGCTTGAGTCTGGTACAGCTCTGCCCCCCGCGAGGCAGTCCACATGATCTCCAAAGTGTCAGTGCTCACCGCTGAGACAGAAACACCCTCAGGACAACAGGGCACTGAAAGACACAGGTGATACAAACAACTAAATATTATAATGATGATAAGCAGGAAGAGAGGAAAACCAGCCTCACAATGACTCAACATGTTTGAACATGTCACCTCAGCTACTACTTACAGGTGGTGTAGTTGAGAACCTTTCCTTGAGGACTTCTGCCAGCCTGGTTGAGAGCAAACACAGACATCAGGTATGTGTAGCCACACTCGCAGTGGTAGCTACAGTTGTTGCTGGTGGTGTTGCAGGTTTCCTCGCTGCCGTCACCTCTCTTGATGAAGGCTGTGTAGCTGTCAGTGTGAGACACCTCCTCCCATGTCAGCGTGCAGTTTCCTTCTGACGACTCCACGAGAGCCAAAGACTCTGGTGGGCAGGGGTCTGACAGGACAGTACAGGACAGGATAGAACAGGACAGGACAGCAGGAAAGTTGGTCACACTCGTTTACTGACTTAATTAAATTCAAGACTGTTTCCATAAAACTGCTCACTGATTGTTCATAATGTCCTAAAACAACCAGATAGTTACCTTGTTATAAACAGTGCCTACGGTATATCAGCAACTACATACACATTGACACATTTCTGTAGTGTCTGTTGTCTGTATCACTTCCCAACCAATTTGATCCAACTGATATTTGTGTAGTATTAAAGTCAAAATCAAAAATAAAATAACAAACAAACAATATCAGCAGATATAACTGTGTGGTTCTGATCAGAATCCAGTCTCTACCACTCACATGTGATGAACACCACGGGGTTGGACGGGTAGCTGGGCCCAGCCTCGTTTGAAGCGGTCACCTGGATGGTGTGAACCTCTCCACAGCTCACTGCCGACAGGATGCAGGAGCTGAAGGTGGAGTTACACGTGAGGTTCTGGTCACTTGTCACATGGTACTGGATGGACCCATAGACCTCCTGATCAAGTTCCCAGGACACAGAGAGACCGACCACACCATTACTGATCACCACAGAGACGTTGACGGAAGATGGTGTTGGGGGTCCTTTTAACACACAGCAAAAACAACCAATGATCCATCAAGTGCACATTAAAACACATACACACCCACTCAAAAACATAAGCAGAAACATACATGATGAACATTCTAGTGTGAATTTAGATTAAGATATACAGATAGACAACAAGTTGATCAAATAAAAAGTATAAAAACAGAAGTGTCTCAGTGTCTCCTTACGTGTTGTCTGGTTGACGTACAAACTGCCCTCTCCCTGTCGGCCCTCAAGGTCCCAGGCAAAACCCCTGATGATGTAGAGAGAGCCAGCATCCAGGCCAGAGATGGTCATATTGGTGTCAGAGGTGTTGTGCTTCATGTCAGTGTTTGAGCCCAGCTTGTATATGGTCAGGCTGTACTGCACAGCATGAGCAACAGGGGCCCAGGATACAGTGATGGTGTCATTGCTGGGGGAGGAGGTGGTGGAGATCTGAGGTGGAGGCAAAACTGTGGAGGAGAAGAAAGTTTGGCAAGTTTTATAGAGGTTGTACAAGACCACCATTAACAAGCCACAAAGAAGCACAATTAGTTCATGAAATAGAAAAAAGTTAAAGACCCTGAAAACTTTTTTTTTTTGGTCAGTCAGCCACTTACTATGAGTGATGGGATCCTACAAGAACACAGTATTTTCTGTGGGAACAGTTTTAGTAATTTCAGAGTCAATATTCAACTTTTTTCTCCTTGCTCTTCCCACTGGTCAAAGTGAGTGTGGCTTAGTTGGAAAAGGTGATGTCACATATTTCCAATCACCAATCAGGACAGTAGTCACAGATGCCAGCAGTAAAGTCAGAATTTGACCTATAACACCTGCTCTGTAGACAACAACAGTATGAATATCACCATTTTTCTGTTGTTCTAACATATGACTGGAAAGTATGTTTTCATATATTGAAGATGTAAGGATATACAAATTAATGTATGTTTTAAGCATCCTACGACTGAGAAATAAAATAACATCAGAGATGAACAATGGCAAACAAAAAGTGGTGAAACTGTTTGATTTTTTTTTTTTTTTTTTGGCACATGTGGCTCAGATTTCTCCTCCCAGGGTGGAAGGGAGGTGAGAGGTGAAGCTATGTTCTCAAGATGAGGTCAACTCATTGTGTTTGACAGAAAATCGTCTGGTACAGTTACCACAGATGGAGGAGAGGCCCTGAGGGGTCCTGATGCATTTACTGGGTAAGACAAACCTGGATTTGACTGAAGATGATATGTGTATACATTCACTCCCAGTACTGTATTGGCTCTGCTAAGGCCACAAAGAAGCAGATCAGATGACCTCTGCAGGGCATGGGGACAGATGAGAAAACTACTCAATGTTTCTCCATGAATGTGTGACTCATTTCTCTTCTCCACCAGCTGTTGGTTGTTAGTTTACCATTGAATTCATTTGTGAGGTTTAGTTTCCAAACTGTGGAGTTGAAACATGTTCGGCACACAAATAAAGATACCTGTTTTTGCAGTCACAGGAGCAGATGGCTGACTGCGGCCTCCACTGTTCACAGCCATGATGCTGAGTGTGTACTCAGTGTACGGTGTGAGGGACTTAATCTCAGCAGGGGAGGAGGACACTGTGTCTTCTCTGTAGAAGCCATTGGCGTTCTGGGTACGTATGATGTAATGAGTCGCTCCGGTCTTCAAGCTGAACCCCACCATCAAGGTATTGCTGTCCTTCGACTTCACTGTCTGGATGGGATCCATCATCTCAGGGGCTAAAATAGTCACAGTCAGTTCAGGTCAGAGATGGTGTCCATGAAAAGGACTCATAATATAAAATGAGGGATGTCCTCCATATTCTCAGCAATCCACCTTAAACCCTATAATTTTCGAAGATTAAGAAAGGAAATATCATTTCATTTTTTTCTCCATCTTCCTGGGTAAATTTTACAAAACCGCACACTCAACACAACAATAAAAAAATCTTCTTCTCAAGATATTTTCACGGTACTTAAGGGGGACTAATGGTAACTCTTCTGTGGTCTTCTGCTCAGTGAAGTGTATTGACATCTGCCCATCATCAAGGTAACATTTAGGTATTCAAATTTCCATTGCAATAGTAGATGTTATTCTGCATCCACTATATTTTTTCAGACTCTTTTCAAAGTTAACAGTGAATTATTGCACCTAAAAAAGGCAGCATAAAACTGTTCAAATAAAACTTTTCAATTTCAGACTAAGTCAAACACAACACCAGAATGCACAGTAAAACAATTAGTTTTTGAAATGGAAAATAAAACACTGAAGCACTAAAGGGGATATTGTGTCATTAAGTGTTTAAATAGTCCAGCTATGAACAGGAGTGTACCTCACCTGTGGATGACTCAACAGCTGCAGTGCTCAGTGCTATTTGGGAATTATCCAGAGCTTCAACTGTGAATGTATACTCAATGTTCGGAGACAGAGAAGTGACGGAGCCCAACACTGTGTTTGGACCAAATGTGGCGAATGCAACAGGGCTGCTTGGTGAGCTTTTGGGGGCGACAGTGATCTTGTATGAAGTGGCTCCGGGGACCCTGGTCCATCTGAGAATCACGGTCTTGGATGATGCTGAGAACATGGATACTTGGATAGCTGTTGAAAAAAAGAAGCGGAGATTATTAAAGCACTTGTTTATCGCTCTTTTTATGGATTCTTTTACACATAAATGTGACAGTGAAATAAACATCTGTAGTGAATTAATGGTAAATGAGAACATACAGTACCTGTTTCGGCTGCAGCCTGCAAATTTAGATGAGAAAATATCATTAACAATAATTGTATATAATTACTTCTAAGTTAGTTTTTCGTTTTTGCTTTTCTCAACGGAATGTTTGTGCCTGAATTTGAATAATCTACATACATATAATATCATTCTATTAGTCTACTGTACCTGTGAGCATATGTCCAGCAAGACAAACATCAACAGCCACTTCATGATGCCCATTCTTCACGTCTGTCTCTTAAAACACTCCTCTCACTGTTTCTCACACTTTGCAGCTTCTGTTAGATTTTTCAAAATGCTTCACTCTCAACTGTTTTAGCTTTTCTTTAGCATATCTGGTGACTGTTCAGGTTGAAATACCTGACTCTGGCCCCTCCCACTGGAGGCAAACACCCAGTCACAGTGAAGCACGGAGGTGTACTATGAGGCAGATGCACGTTGGGTAGCATGAGCCGCAAACACCTATATAGCTAGAGGCACGACATTCTATATTCAAGGATGTAATCAAGATACCACAAAATGTGGATCTGGCAAAAGATTTGGATTTCCCTACCCAGAGGCCACAGATCACTCCCTGCTACTGTGAGGTGTGAAAGGTATAAATGCACTTTTCATTGCACAAGCCTATTTCTGCCATGAGAGGAATAAAGATACTTGAAAGCTTGATCACAATTTATATAATTGTATTAATTTTCCATACATTATCAACAGTTTTCGCTTTCACCGGTGACTTTCACCTCAAATAGATAGATAGATAGATAGATAGATAGATAGATAGATAGATAGATAGATAGATAGATAGACTGTCAGGTGGCTAAGAACCACTTAACTCGGAAGTTTTATCGTAGTTCTAAAAACTACAATGGCGCTCCGTCGCATTCTTGATGACGCTATTAACGTCAGAGTCTGAGGACATGGGACAGGAAGAGAGGCGCGGAGGAAAAAAAAAAGCAAGATGGCAACTGGCTCGGATCACGGGCTGAAAAGAGTAGTTTGGAAAAGTAAGTTCATTCCATTTAAAGAGTGCTGGTTGCTCATTTAAATCAGAGGGATAATTCCATAACGTAAAGGACTATTAACGTCGTGCTGTGTTTTTATCACATGTTTCTTCCTTTGTGACTTTGCATCTTCGAATGACAGTGAACGTTGAGTTTCTGCTGTTTATGGCAACGGAAGTTGACAAACTTGGATTGGTGGAAGTATTGCTAGTTGTCACGTTGATAACGACAGACTACATTTGGGTCAGCACTTGGCGCCGTTGTTTATCGTAACTTTACTGTCTGTGACTCTTGTATCCCTCTTTTGGAGAAGTGCTCGGAGTGAGGTCACGTAGTGTCACAGCCCCACCTCATTTGTGCAGGCTAACGTTAAGTGACACGAAACGAACGTCAACTTTTCCAACCATGTCTGGTGTCCAAGTGTGTCTCTCTTCTAACCTGCATTTCCTGTGGTGCTGCCGTCCGTGGTTGGGGTTAGATGGGGGTTAGATGGTGGCTAAAGATGTCGAACAGATGACTCCTTGCTATTTGGGTTGAGTTTAAAATAAGGGAAAACTTGAGGCTAAGTTACACTCAGTTTATAAGGTAACGATAGCTACTTGTGTAAAATTGATGCTGTCATATACAACAACTGTAGTGCACGTAATATTCAGCTTTTGTTGATGCTGATGTGTCGATACAGCTTTATCCTCCACAAATTATAATCCCAGTCCAATATGACATTAACCTGAATGAACATCAGGTGATAGACACTTCACCTGCCTTGATTTGTACACTATTTTATTTCATAATCCAGAGAGTGTAAGCAGAATGACATGCTTTCTTTGTTAAATTATTACACACACACACACACACACACACACATACACACATCTTTAAATTCAGTTGGCATATCATGCAAGTCTAATGGAAAAGTTAATTCACTACCACTCATGAAGACTGCTGTGTCCTGGTTTATTGTCATTTTTCCAGTCATTATTTAGTAGGTGAAATACCAAAAATGAAGACAAATTTGTAGACTGTAAAATGATTAATCACAACAGCAAACAGTTTTGTGCTTATGTTGTTACCAGTCTAATAAATGTATTTATACTTTATAGTTTCTGATGCATAGTTGAAGGTACAATCACTTGATTTTCTGTCTAACCCAAGTCTTTAAACACTAGAATCAAGTGACAGCACAAACAGTGTATTCATGAGCAGTAACTTTTGTCAGGTTTCGGTCAGTGTTGTTTTTCATCACTCGTGTTCTGTGTCTCTCACAGGGATAAAAGATACAATTATTGCAGACTGCAGAAAATCTGAAGTATGGAAGGTAGGACAGTATCTTCCAGATTACAGATCCAGCTGTTATCTGATTGATTCCACTTATGCACTGTGACTCAAAATAGAATTGTAATTTCTCATTTTTGCAGTGCCACTACTTTTCATGTGGTGCTTCACAATCTTGGAACATTTTATAGTGTGGTGATAATTTGACTGACTGCTCGATTTATCTTCTTCACAGATATTGATTCTGGACCACTTCACCACCAAGCTCCTCTCATCATGCTGCAAAATGTCAGATCTGATGGCAGAAAAAATAACAAGTAGGCAATGTTTCCATAACATTCAAAAAATATTTTATGTAATATTGGTAATAGATTGAACTAACTGAAGTGTGTATGTGAATGTCTGAATCTCCTCAGTCATAATAAATACTTTGTTTCTTCAGTCGTGGAGGATCTGTTCAGAAGCAGAGAGCCTGTTCCAGAAATGAAGGCCATCTACTTCATGTCACCAACCGCTAAGGTTTGCCATTATAACCCTTTAATTATCACATTGCATTTGGATTTAAGTTTGAATTTCTGCCAAATGAAATCAAGTTTCATTCTGGAGTTTTTCTGCCAAACTCTGTTGTGATATGTTAAACTTCATTTCATTTCTTAGTGTGTGGAGGCCTTTATTGCTGACTTCAAGTCCAAACCCAAATATAAATCTGCATATGTTTACTTCACTGACTGTAAGTAACTCATAAATCACTACTTTACTGTGATAATAAATAAGGTTGTACTGAATAGTTCGAAGCTTTATTCATGACATTGACATTTGTTTGCTGTCTGCACTCAAGGGGATTGTGGGTATTAGCAGGGTTGTCTAGCAGCAATAAGCTTAAGGGTGCAATTATTATTTTAATATTATTTTATGCCTCTATTGGATGAGCCTGCAGTTCACATGTGTTTATGTCGTATCTTTTTGCTCCTGCAGACTGTCCGGACGACCTGTTCAACAATATGAAGCTGTTCTGTGCAAAGTACATACGAGTCTGTAAGGAAATAAACATGTGCTTCATGCCACAAGAGGCACAAGTGAGTAGTTGCTTTTATGTTCTTTTGTAATTCCCCATTTCCTCTTTTTTTATCCAGACTCTTACTTGCTAAGTGAGACAAACTTCACTTGTTTTAGTGTCTTCAGTGTCATGTTACTACTGGGACAAAGAGTGAATCTTTAATGGGTGTTGGCGGCTTAAACTATGATGTAATGATCTTACAAAATGTGTCTCATTCTACTGCCTTAAGAATCGAACTGGTTGTTCCCTGTTTTTTGAAAAACCAAAAAGGTTTTGTTGTGTTGTGATTTTTACAAAGTACATCGAGTTCAGTTTGTTTTTGTTAATATTCAGGCATTAGTTTTGGAATCAGACTAGAAATGATCCTTTATTATAAGATTGCATGCACATTGTTCACTTTAACAATAGTTTTTTTTTACACTGCCGTGTTGAATGTTTTCCAGGTGTTCACTTTTGATAATCCGAGGGCTTTCCAAAGCATCTACAGTCCCCACAGTCAGGACAAAAAGAAGACACTGGAGACACTCGCAGACCAGCTCGTCACGCTCTGTGCCACGTTGGACGAGTACCCAGGGGTCAGATACAAGAAGTAAGCCAGAGCAGATTTAGTTTCTCTGCTTTAAACACACCTCAGCCCCAAAGCAGAATGAGACCTTTTGTGAGAAAAGCTTGAACTCAGACCATGGAATATGTTACCTAACTGTGGCAGAAAAAAAGCAAGAGCATGTGCAGTTTTTACTTTTTTACATAAAATGCCATTTTATTTTTCCCACAGTATAGATACATGTACACATTCATGTGTACGCTTAAATTAGTACATGTGTGATATGTATTAAGGTGACTGTGACGACTGATGGGGAACATTTTATGTCATAACTAGAGACAGCAACATGGAGAACGCCAAGACGTTTGCAGAGCTGGTGGACAGCAAGCTGGCCAGACACTATGAACTGGATGACAGTGGCAAAAAAAAGGTGAGACGCCTGCCGAACAAAGAATGTTGACAGAATAAACGAGGCTTTAGCCCAGGAAGTAAATGAGTACCTTAAGTATAACAGTATAATTTTCCACTGACAGCTCAACACAAGGTGTAATCTAAAAGAAAAAATATTTCTTTGCCTTAAGAAGATTAAATTAATATTTTCTTCACCAGAAACTTAAAGTTTCTGTAAATACTAACCACATTATAAAAATGAAGTGTTATATTAAGTGTGTTTCCCTCCTATCACAAGGGAAAGACCCAGGCCCAGCTGCTGATCGTGGAGAGAGGCTTTGACCCTGTCAGCCCCATCCTGCATGAGCTGACCTACCAGGCCATGGCTTATGACCTCATTGATATTCAGAATGACACCTACAAGTAACACAAGCTTTTCCTACTGTATCTCACTGTACTCACATATACATAATATGCTCACTGCATCATGTCACCATAGAGGTATAGAGGTGCAGATTTCCAGCTGAAAACAGTCATCTGGTTATTGTTTTTGGCCAGGTACAAGTCTAAAGATGGCTCAGAGAAGCAGGCCCTGCTGAATGAGGAGGACATGCTGTGGGTCAAGCTGAGGCACAAGCATATTGCTGAGGTCTCAGAGTAAGTGTGCAGAATCTGGAGGATGCAGGTGGTCCATTCCTGTCTCCTCACCCTAACCCTAACCCCATTTTTTTCTTACAATAGACAAATCCCCAAGATGGTAAAAGAAATATCTGCAAGTAAGAAGCAGCCAGATGGGAAGGTACAGTGCTTTGGTCTCTTTTGATGTGTTTCACTGATGAGCTGTCGATCTCATACTTAAAACGCATATCTTGAGCAAACATGTGACTTTTTTCCAGATCACCATCAGCAATTTGGCTCAAATGATGAAGAAGATGCCCGCATTCCGTAAACAGCTGACTGAGGTATGCAGTTCCAGTGCAGTAAAATTGCTTTTGGAGAGCTTTCTCGTTTGCTCTTACCTTAAGCTTATCTATTCAACTCGAGTTTGAGATTTTTAGAATTTCTTCTAGGGTCAAATGGGACTTCAACACTAATATTACTTGCTTCCTACAATTATGGAGCTAAGTGATTATTATTGTTGTGGTTGGGTGTGGTGCCTCCAAAGCCTGGAATTATGTGGGGTTGACCTCATCATGTTTCCAGCAGAAAAAGCAGAATGGAGAGTCATAATTTATCACCTCTATGATTGGCGTCTTTCTTTAAAGGAAATGATTTTGAAATTCCAGTAACAGTACATGTGCTTTCTGTTCACATTGTCCTTCACTTTTCTCTGTCCGAATTATAGAAGACTGTTCACCTGCAGTTGGCTGAGGACTGCATGAAACATTTCGCAAACAACGTGGAGAAACTCTGCAAAGCTGAACAGGTCTGTCCGTGCTCCGTCATCTGTTTTGGTGGAACAAAGGCAAAATGTTTTTACCACTCAACCCTCCATGAACAAGTCGGTGGGTGGACCGTGATTCATTGAGGAGGGATAACATGCCAGGTGGAAAGTCACATGACCACAAGCATCTTCCCTAATGAAGTGTACTTGAGTAAAACACTGACCTCTGACCGCCTCTTCAGGAGACTCAATAGAAGTGTGTTGGTTGTACTGTTCAGCTTCCAGATGTGAAAGATATGGAGCTTATAAATAGGTATTTAAAGGTGCAAACACAGTATTCCCAGCCTAAACAAAAGATTTAAAGATTGGTTTACCTCTGTGTAGGACCTTGCTGTGGGGTCAGACGTGGACGGGATAAAGGTGAAGGATCCCATGAGGACCCTGCTGCCTGTGCTGCTGCACCCATACAGCACCCACGACAAGATCAGAGCTGTGCTGCTGTACATCTTCAGCGTCAGCGGTACACCAATCTTCTCCTGCAGCAGACTGGTCTCCCTTCACTGTCTGTTCACAAGCATTCTGTAAAGACATATCTTGACGTGTAGCCGTACAGTACATCCAGGGAGCTTTCAGAGTGACCATCAGACAAGTAGAGTGTAAGACACTGAGAATCAGTGAGCCAGACTATGAGCAGTTGGCCTATTTTTCCTGAGAGAAGTTCTTAGTAATTACTAATCCCATGAGATCCCATGATACATACACAATATAAATAATTTCATTTCCACTTAAGACTGTTGGGTGATTAATTATTTGACTAAGAGGATGCAGCACCAATAAAATATCATGAGATTTTCACTCTGCTTTGTTTGTTTGCTGTGTGTAAACAGGAACAACAGACGAGAACTTAAACAAACTCATCCAGCATGTAAAAATCGAAGACGACCGAGAGTTTATCCTAAACTGGAAAGAACTCGGGGTCCCGATCATCACATCGGTACGTGGAGAGGAGGAAAATTTTCACCGTGGTTCACTAAGGGTTTTTTTTGGTTGTTGTTTTTTAAATTCTGTGTGTCTTCATGTTCTTGTCACGTTCGTCTCTTCAGTTCTGTCTTTCAGTCTCTGAATCCTTCTCATTGTCTCCTGTACTCTTGTGTCTAGCCTAGTTTCTTCTCACGTAAACCGACAAGACGGGATCGTTCTCAGGAGCAGACGTACAATCTTTCCAGATGGACTCCTGTCATAAAAGATGTAATGGAGGTCAGTGAGAGAGGGGATGATCATATTGTATAATGTATTTTATTAGCATCTGTCATTTCTGCATGCAGTTTGCACACAGTTCTTCTATACCTCTTTCCAGGTCTTTATTTTGCTTAATATGAAGTTTAGCAATTATGGATCCCATAATGAATTAAGTGGCATAACTCTAGAGAATTTAAACTAGGTATAGACAGGATGTAGGATGGGAAGGTAAAAGAAAACAAGTTCTGGCATTAACCTAAGTTTTGTCTAACATATCTCAACATGTAGCTCGATGTAGGTCACTGTGCTAACCCAGTTCCCCTCTGAATGGCATTTGTGAGAAAATTGATGAACAGAACTGTAAAAGCACCACAAAAGACGGCTATCAGATTCAGGTCATCTGATAAGCAGTGTCACATATATGTTTGTGTTGTTCTGTACTGCTTCATCCATTTGTAAAAGACATCAGCTTCACATCTATAAGGCTCAATAATCCACCAGTTGTGTGTTGATCCCTGGGGATGATCCTTCTGTTTCAACAACAACCTCCTGTACTGATCCTCAAATGCTTTTTTTGTATGTTCAATGTTTTCCATATAAGAGGACGTTGTGGGTAGGCGAGATCATGTTTTGTGTTAAAACAGGTAGGATGTCACCGTCACCTGCTGCCCTGTTAAAGTTCAAGAACTGTAAAAAGAGACACATCGCGCGCACAGTATTCTGCAGAAGTTTGCTTGTGGCTGTTTGATTGAGTCTGTTCAGTTGAGCTGTAAAGCATAATGAAATACTATATCAGTTCTGAGTTTGATTTTTTTGAAGCGGTAGATAATGGATGGAGTTTGATTTAAATCCCTGCTGTGGAGTCCATTTCTCAGAACTGGGTGGAGAAGTAAGAAGCAGAGTAACTCCAATACTCTTTGGTCGTAAGATAGTTCTGTAATTCCACAGAAGTGAAATTACATTTGGTGGCATCATGTGATGCCCTTGAACATGTTCGAGGAAATTCTTGGCTACAAAGAAAGCAGAGTGTTTTCTTTTTAGAGACATGTTTTTGGAAATGGGAGTTGTGTATGCTGCAGTTGTAATGTTTAAAAACAGGTTAATGTGGATTCACAAAACGATCTGGCAGATCTGAAAGAGAGCAAGTTCTGTTGTGTCTTCACCTCATTTTCACTTGCCTTTCCTGTTATCACCTGAAAGGCCATTTTGAGCGGTCTTAACCACTCGAGCACCTGGCTTCCTGTAAACAGTTTGAGCTTGCAGCAGGAAACAGAGTTTTTCAATGTGCAGGCAGCATAAAGGCTAGTTGACACATCAGTTGAAACCAATCTGCTCCTTAAAAGAAACAAGTGAAAAGCTCTAATTGCCAGAACAATGAGACTTATCAGGTTAGAACCACAATTAGAAGTCTTTGAGACAAGCTCAACAGCAGATTTGCTGCTGATGCACGTTGTAGTTTGCAGCAGACATTGTCAAGTATTTACGTGCTTTCTTCGTAGTCCTACTTCTGGAGTTTGGTTCTTGGTCACAGAAAGAGAAGGGTAGCACCTCCACCTAAAATCAAAACTGCTCTGCGGTGATGGGTCAGTCAATCACAACTATTTGCTGGATTGTGATCATTTTGGTGCTTGCCCTGACCACTGAGCCACTGAACTCCGAAACTGTCAATTCAGCCTTATGTGCATGTGAATTTAAGTCTCATCAAGTACAAGCAAAAGTCATCACTCACATCTATGATATTGGATTGCCGATGAGATTTGGTCTCTATGAGGCTTCTACAAATGACATCTGGTTCTTTCAGGATGCTGTGGAGAACAGACTTGACACCAGAGAGTGGCCCCACCAGTCCGAGTGTCCTGCTGCCTGGAACGGCTCCGGGGCCGTCAGGTACAGAGGGTTTTTGTGGGTGGTAACACCAGAATTAGTGAATTCTGCTGTAGATGATCTGACTTTTAGATCCCAATTACAAATTTTATTTAGAAAGGTCTTGCATGAGACTGTCAAAGCCAACACTTTTGCCTTAAGTATTGCAAATAATGTTTTACAAGGTAGATGACTCATTAAAAATAGTAGTTTATTTCTTTACACTATCAGTTAGTCAATAGTGAGAGGCAGATGAAAGAATATGGTGAGTTAGCGCCCCCCAGTGATAATTTCTGCTACTACTTTCACCTCCAGCTGTTTGATGTGTGTGTATTTGTTTACAAATGGAAATGATCTGGATCTCATTTTGAAATCTAACGTGGTTTCTGAGTATCCATCCCTCGCTTCCTCCCTATCTGTCTTTCTAGGGTGTTGATTTTGTAGTCTATTTCCACGACTTGAACACACAGTCTCACTTCTCTTTGAAGTTTAGTCTCAGTAAATTTCTGTTCTGGCCTGCTCCACAGCGCCCGACAGAAGCACAAAGCCAGTGCTCAGGATGAACGCCGGACCGGCTCACGCCTCATCATCTTTGTTCTAGGAGGAATCTGCTTCTCTGAGATGCGCACTGCCTATGAGGTCACCCAGACAGTGAAGTCCTGTGAAGTCATCATTGGTGAGATTACACAGATAACTCCTTAAATGACTTCTTTCTGTCTCTGTTTGAATTTTAAAGCAATTTGTTGTCAATTTAAATTTCCAGAGGATTTGCTGATTATGAAAGGAACATTTCTGTAGTTCTAATTAAATCCAGTTGGTGGCTCGCTGAGCTGTGGCCATTCAAATAAAGTAAAGCTGTTTTCTTGATACAGTGTTATAAACTTCAGTTGAATTGGTGGCTGGGCTGGGAAACACTCACTGAATAAAAGCCTCTGTCTGTTTTAATTTCCAGCTCTTTTGCTCCACCTGCTGGACACAGGCAGAATTGTGGAAGTGTTTTATGCTCTAATGTGGGGCATGATGGTTCTTTTACTTTGATTCCAGGGTCTTCTCACATTTTGACCCCGACCAGTCTCCTGGATGACATCAAGGCACTGAGCAAAGGCCCCATGGAGACGTTCACAATAGACGAGCGGAGCAACGCCTGAGAGGTCTGGCCCTCCAACTATCAGCTCCCCAGACGTCCCCTGCCCTACATCTCGCATCACTCAGCACAGTGCACTCACCTCAACTTCCTGAATGAAGACAGAAGGGAATTTACCTTATCTTTATGTTTTAATACTGTTTCTGGGGAAAATTCTCTTTTAATTTGGTCATCTCCGGAAGCAGATTTTCTTCTTCAAGAATATGTGATGGCATAAATCGTATTAAAATTGAACTGACCACATCCTGCTTTGAGCATTTTAAGTAAAGCTTGTCTAATCTGCTTATTTGTGTTTGCCTTTGCCCATAAAAGAAAGTACTGGTTTTGTTCCACGTTGAAGGATCTCTGAGAAACTTTCAGGGACAGAATGGTTTTGGAAAGTAGTGCAAAGCTCATGTATATATTGTATGTAAGCACTGAGTCCCTGCGATGTCATTCTGACTTTTTTGTCACTGTTGTGTACAAACACTTAATGTCATTTTGAAGAGTGTTTTTAACATAGAGTATTTACGTTTTTCTTGAATTGAACAACTGACTAATAAATGGATGAAGTGGTTCAAATGTTGTCTGAGTTCCAATTACAATTCTAGTCAATTTTTGAGTTATAAATATGTATAATGTGAAAATGCAGTAAAGAAAACAATGTAAGGAAATTACAGAAGAAGCTGAATGAGCAGAGTGAACTTAAAAGGATGGGATGTTTTACTCCAATTTGTGGTGTAACTGAATAGCAAAAAAAGCAAGCTGTAACTTCAAAAAGCTTGTCCTCATCTTAAATCTCCCATTTCTCAGCTTGGATGTGCTACAGGTAAGTAAAACATGAAGCATAATTTACTCACCTGTTTATGATCGTCTCAGATTCAAAGCACAGGTGTGTTAAAACAATTCTAGAAAGTACTTATGTGTTTACAGTATAGTTTTGACACACTGGGAATGTAATGGCAGTTCAATCAGCAGAACAGAACTGCTGTATACTGTGTCTGCAGAGCATATCAGAGCTCATCACATGATTAATGATGAACACGCTGACCTTTTTTTTTTTTTTTTTTTTACAGAGATTTAAGCAGGAATCACATGAAATTCATCATTGTGTACCCCTTTAGTGATAACACTTTTTTAATAAGCAAAGCAATTTGAATGCAGCTTTTATTTTGAATCCAGAATGATTTATGCATTTATTTAAATATAAGATGGTTATTCATCGTTGAGGGTGTGTCTCCAGAATATGTTGTTTTACGTTATTTCTCAAATGTACAGGACATTAATACGATAAAGAAGCTGTGAGGATCATTACAGACTTTCCATGAATTTGAAATTGATTATTGATTTATTATTTCTGTCTTTCTTTCTTTCTTTCTTTCTTTCTTTCTTTCTTTCTTTCTTTCTTTTA
>JBBMOE010000026.1:8262584-8335554 GCA_037975065.1 Chaetodon trifasciatus | reverse complement strand
TATAAGAGACAGATATAATATAATATAATATAATTAAAACACTTGCAACTTTTCTCACGCTGTCTTTCTTTTGCGCATGTGCGACAACTCCACCCACCCATAAGTCTCCTGTCGTCATGGCAACGCGCGATCACAGCAAAGTCAAAACTCAAATCTGACTTCTGACATTTGAAGTTTAACCTCGAAACGTCTCAGCTAGCCCTTCCTGTAAGTCTACCCTGTCGTCGTGCTCATGTGAACTCAGGTGAATCATTTCAACAAATGCTGTCGACCTGCGAAGGTGCTGCGGCGGTCCCGGGGCGAGGAGGTGGGGAGCCGGGGGCAGGGAGGCGAAGAGACGAAGCGGAGCGCGGAGGAGCTGAAAGCGGCGAAAAGAAACGACAAGGGCTCGGTGTTCAGCAGTGGCCCGATGGATCCAGATACGAGGGAGAATTTGTGGACGGGTTAAAACACGGCAAGGGAAAGTACACCTGGACAAACGGAGAGGTAATAGAATGGATGTGAAAGGCAGAAAACGCTTATAGAAACATAATTCAGTTTTTTATTGTGTCCCATCGGTTTTTCCTGATGTGCCTGCTCTGTGCAGTACTATGAGGGCTCTTTCTACAAAGACTACAGGCACGGTGATGGACTCTACTGCTGGCCCACTGGCCATACATTCACTGGCAAGTTCTACCTCAACAGAAAGGAAGGATATGGACAACAGCTGTTTCCTGATGGATCCACCTTCCAGGTAAACTGAATGGATGACAAGCATGTGGACAGATTTGTTTAGTCTCTAAGTATCAGTCAGTAGCAATGGGCCTCTCCCCTCCTCTCAGGGTTTGTACCGTGCTGACCAGAGGTTTGGTCCAGGAGTGTTCAGTTATTCAGATGGGCGTGAGGATGTGGGTCTGTGGCTCAGACAGTGTCTGCTTAAGCTCTGTGTCTCGGTAGAAGAGGCCTTCAGCCTGAAGAGCTTTCCTGAATATGCTGCCTACATGGACCCAGCCGACGCCACAGATTCTCTGACTCAGGTACATGCTTAGCTGCTGTCTCACTCACAGGTGAACAGGTATACCAGGCTAAAGCATCTTCATTTTCACATATGTATCGTTGAAAAGCCTCAACCAGGTTTGACTCAGTCAGACACAGACTCAGTCACAAAACATCTCTTCTAACTACCAGAATATACCAGAAAGACTTTCATCGCACCTGTAAAACATGTGCTGTCTACATAAACAAATTCAGTGAATTGTCACTAAATATATATACATCTGCAAAAGGTCCTCAGTTGACTTCTGTCGTCCTCTCTTCTCCTCACCAGCCTCCCACTGGTGATCTACAGACAGAAGCCAGGACGGACTCTAAGGTAAAGTGCAGCTTACTACATGAGCTTTGTGACTTAACTCAAAACAGATCAGCTAATTCCTCTTCCTCCTCAGGTGGATATGGATGGAGATCTGCAGTCAGATGAGAATTTTATCCTTCCCCCCGGCATTGAGAGTTACTCAACAGATGGCGACCACTTACCGCTGCCCCCTGGCCGAAGAAGAGAGTTGGATCAACACTTTTATGGCGAGCTGTGGGAGCCAGACGCGTATCCGCACCAAGGCTATGAGCGAGACCCACTCTCCACCCTGCCCTTACAGGCCCGCATGGAGGCTCACATGCACAAACACAGGTCATACATCAAGAAATGTTGCATGAGTATTGATAGGAAAACACATTGTACTGGCACCAGTATTGAGTGAAAGAAAAAGACATAGACACCATCTACATATATGACTGCAAACACACTGCAAGGAAGCTGAAATAATGTGTTTGCTAATATGTTTGTATTTGTGTGTATGCGTCTCTCAGAATACAGGCTGAACGTGTGGGCTGGGACGTGGCAGCGGTTCGCTCTCTGAACAGGGAAAGTTTTGGTCTTAAAGGACCTTTGGAAGTCAGTTCAGAGTTGCTGATCCAGCACGCCTCCCGAGGGGAGCTGCAGGCAGTGTCACAGATCCTCCAGACCAGCTTGGTCCACCCTGATGTAGCAGATTCACAGGGACACACTGCACTCATTGCTGCCACAGTAACACATTATGCATTTTTTCTTTCCAACGTTGTTTACTGATTCAGGTTTTTGCTCTTTAATTGGAATCCAGTCTAGGCTGAGTCAGATATTCACCAATTACAGTTACAACAAAATAAATAGATTAGATTAAATGAAAGATCCAAAGGTTTGTTGTTGTTGTTGTTCATTTCAGTCTCGTGTGACTCTCTGATTGTTGTTTCGTGTTTTTTGTACCTGTCAGATAAACTGCCATAATGATGTGATCCATCTCTTGTTGAATATGGGTGCTGATGTCGACAAGCTGAACTGTGAAGACATGTCTGCGCTGGCCGTGTGTCATGTCCTCTACTATCCTTTTCTGTCTCTGAACACCACTTTTGCTGAACCACTCGCCAAAGCTCAAGTAAGATTCTACCTAATGTTGCATTTTTCTGTGTTTCCTCATCACTTCTGTATCCTGTGGTTCACATATATGAAACAACTTGTCCTTTGATGTGTCATCAGGTTTTGAGGTCCCCATCCACATGTGAGAATAATCGCCAGATCAGCCAAGTGGACTTCACTATAGACACACCTGGGTTTAACTTCAGACCTGACACCGTTAACTCAACCCTGAGCAGCCAGACCAACCAGAGTCACCTTTCTGACCAGTAAGAATGTAGCAGATATCACCTCTCTCACATATTATTCTGCAGAAACTATATATTGTATATCCTATTATACACAGCTGCCACTATTAAGAATTGAGTACCTGCTAAAGGTCTTAAAAATGATGTATTTATAGATTTTTTTGTTGTGGTATTTTTCAGGACAGCAGAAGAACTAGAGCACATCTTACATCACAGCAGTAAAGTGTCCAGTGACAGTGAGCTCATCGCTGAACGCTGGTCTGACCTGAGTGACCCTGAGATGCCCTCAGACACTGAACACCTACCGCAGGAGGAGAGAAAAGAGACAGAGGGAGATGGATGGGAAGGAGAGGAAGAAAGTAGGAGGAAGGATGAGAAAGAGAGCAAAGGCGAGGAAAGAGAGATAGAGAGCAGATGTAATCAAATGTTGGAAAATGGAGAGAGTGAGGTGGGAATAGGATTTAAGAAGAGAGAAGACAAAGAGGAGGATGTTTTGTTTGGTGAGAGGAGAGAAACAGAGAGAAAAGAGAATATGGGGGTGAGAGAGGAGGTGGAGGAAGATGTGGAGAAGAGAGTAAGGAATATTGATGAAGAGGATGTAAAGGAGAGAGGAAGTGAGGGCGTGTCAGGTGTGGAGCGCTCAATCCAGGTGTTGGATGGTCACATCGCAGTGGGCAGTGTACAGTGGAAGGAATGTCGAGCTGAGGCGGCGGGAAGAGTTCAGGTATAAAACAGAGATCCGTCCTGTGATTGGTTTGATCTCACTTGTTTGAACTCACTGCTGTCTGCTCCACTCTCTGTCTGCAGCAGGGCAGAGACAAAGAAATGACCCCAAAACCGACATTTGACTCCGCCTGCTCCATTAGTAGCTACAGCATCCAGGTTACAGAGGAAGCTATGCAGCGCTCCACAGAAGTGCTGAGTCGCACTGGAATTCCTCAGCGCTCTGACACACAGGAGACTGTACGCAAAATGGCTGGCATGAAAATCGAGTCAGTCTTGTCATGTGCTGTTGTGATTGTTCTGTTGTGATGATACAGATTTTGTTGGTGTGTCAGTGTGTGAATTTGATGTGTTGTGTGCCTGACTGACCAGACACCGTGTGCGTTTGAACACCCTGAAGCTGTTATTGGAGCGGGGAGCTGACCCCAACGCATCCAGGCTCCCCATGCCTGTCCTCTTTTTAGCCATTATGGCAGCTGACACTGAGGCCGTCAGGAGGCTGCTGCTGTGTGGAGCTCGCACTGACATTCCACTTCCCCCTGAGGCAGGAAATTATTTTTTGTACTTGCAAAAGAAATCTTTTTGGTGGAAACCATCATCAGTTTATTGAGGGCCTATTTTTTGTGATCAATTTTTGCTTAAACAAAATTACTGAAAGGAGAGAGCCTCAAAACTCAAACTCCTTTGCATCATTTCCACAAACTATAAAACTCCTCTCGTCCTTTTTTCTAGAGGAAAGGTCTGTATCCCCTGCATGTAGCTGCAGCACTGCCGGGTCCAGCAGGTCCCAGAATCACAGAGTTGCTGCTCCATGTTGCCACTGACCCAGACGCACGGGCATGCGACCAGAATGAGATCTATGAGCCAGACAAGGTGTGGGTTTCTATCCTTTAAGCCTTTTCAGGTCTTCAGTAGTAATTGTTGAGGTGACAGCTGAACAGGTAAGAAAAGACTTTCAATGTTGAGAGGATTTTTTTTTTAGATTTTCCTGAAGGCCCAGGTACCCCCGAGTGCCATTGAGACACCACTGCTCAATGAAGGAGGCCGAACAGCCTTGCACGTGGCCTGCCAGAGAGACCATGACTACCGGGTCGGTGCATACATGCATGCACACGCTCACACCTACACACACCACCACTGATGAGACATGATGCTGGCACCTGTTGTAATCCGCAGCATGTTGAGTTTATTCATCTAAGAATATACGTTAGGCACACATTCTGCAATGAGCCCAAGGTATTTGATGTATGTATTATGTTTGCTACGCTTTACTACCACATCCCTTTAATTTATTCTGGAAAATGTTACGTAGTAATCTGGCTAGGGATATATTTGTGTGGTTGTTTTTTTGCAGAATGCCAGTAAGGTGGTGGCCCTGCTGCTCTCCCACAGAGCCAGCACAGACCTCCTCTGGAGTGGACACTCACCTCTCTCCCTGGCTATAGCAACTGGGAATGAGCTGGTACACCTCCCCATCCCTACACAGACACACACTTAAGCACAAAACCTGTACTTTGTCCTGGACCTGTTTCATTTCTCTGCCCAGGCGGTGGAGGAGCTGTTGAACAGGGGTGCAAATCCCAACATCCCCCTGGCCTGCAGGGTGGGCAGTGCCCTCTGCGCCCTCGCCAACATCAACTACCACTTAGGTGGCAACAGAGCTAAGATGGTACACACGCAAGCACACATGCACAGACAAATAGCCATAAGTATAGGTGAAAGAGAGACATTTCATGCCACTGTCTGCACACAGGTGTGCAAAGACAGTTTCTTTTAGAATGTGAAACACCCAGATCCAAAGTCCTCCACAATTAATTGAACTGAATTTAAATTAATTCAAACATTATTGTTGTATCCCTCAGTGCTACAGCTTTCAAAATAGAAAACAATCATTTAGAGTAAGATTTAGGCGTGTGTGTGTGTGTGTGTGTGTTTGTCTTTGATGTAGTTGGACATGTTAGCTAAGGCTGATGCTGACATCTTTATGCCGGTTATGGTGGGCGATGTTGTGGGAACTGCAGTAGATTACGCACACCACTCCTTTAACCAGGTAACACACCAACTGTAAAAACACTGCATGTTTTTCAGTTAAATTCAATCAAATCCAAAAGCCTAAATCATAACTTTGTTAACATTATGAGGTTTAGTTTTGGGGTTAGATTTGAACTGGACTGCGTTGTATTGACAGATGTTTCCAATATTTTGTCCCCTGCATGTGTTCCAATGGAGTGTACATTTGCACTCATACATTATTACTTAATCTGAACAGCTGTCCATATGTCATATCTTACTGTGTAGGACGTGCATATTGCCAACACTCCCTACCACGCTCTGAATATGCGGGACAGAGAAATATTCAAAGCACGGCGCCAGCTGCTGAGCATGATGAGAGATCTGCAGAGACGAACTGCTGGACAGAGGGAGCGAGAGAACTTAGAGAGGGAACAATTGTGTGGTCAGTACATTATTATTTTGTGTGTTTGAGTATGGCTGTAAATCACAGTGTGTGTGTGTGTGTGTGTGTGTGTGTGTGTGTGTGTGTGCGTGTGCTGTGTTTATGTAACAGGTACCAGTAGCACAGAGAGGTTACCCCTCCCCAGCTGTGAAAGCCTACCATCCATTACAGAAAAACACAGGTACTTGCACACACACTCATGTAAGGCACCTGTGTGTTGTCCTTTTCTTTTTCTATTTCCTGTCAAACTGTAGTCAAGACAGTCATAGGAAACAGATCATTCAGGAGCCTTTTTCCAACACTCTGCGTGTGAATCTTCTTTTAGGAAACCAGTTTTTAAGTTCTGCTATCAGTGCGGTCGCTCTGTGTCTGTGAAGCTCACTGCTTGTAGCCGCTGCCACAAGGTCTTCTACTGCTCCAGGACCTGCAAACTGATGGCATGGGATGAACGACACAAGGACGAGTGTATCCGGGTGTCAGGTGGGAATCAGTTACAACCCAGCAAGCCCAAACAACACCAGCCCCCAAACCCTACCCCAGGAGCACCGAAGCTCAGGCCAGATATCAATAAATAAGCTTTTAAATGAATTGACAGGGTGTAACTTTGCCATAGTGGTTTGAATCTGTGATATCTGTGGGATGCATTAGATAAATATTATTTTATCTTTTGGATAAACAGAGCATGTTAATACTTTTTATCTATCTGTCTGTCACAATCAGCATCTGCTAAAGGCTTCCAGAAGAGTGCTGTGTTTAAATCCCAAAGAGGCCCCAGGACCCTGACTGCCCTGTTGACCTCCAAAAAGGAGGTCTTGGAGAGTCATGTCAACCCGAATCAAAACTACAGCTACAACTGATGGACGCTAACATTTCAGCTGAAGTACAACTTTTTCAACAATGTACTTCTGTTACCTAATTTTTTCTCTCATCCTGAGTCTGAATGGTATATATCAACTGAACCATGATGATAATATTTTGTGCAGTAATCATTTCTCCTATTTATAATAGTCATCTTCTAATAACATCTGTCCCTATCTGTGCTATTGCCAAATTGCATATGACGTCTTTTAAATACAAATGATCTGACTAACACTATTACTGTTGTTGATCTTCAATTATTTGATATTTATATAAGTTACAACTATGACCTTGGGAACAGTAGTTTAACACATGAAAATAAAATAAACTCTCAACTCAAGGCTTTTAACTGCATCTCAAGGTCTCAATCAGCAGTTGGAGCATCTCAGTTGTCGTGGAGGTGGTCCACTTGAGTGCACTGGTCCAGTGCCAGAATGATACCTTTTCCACTGGATAGCTAATGGTATTTGCTGTTGGTGTTTATGATACCAAGAGGTTGACTGATACTGCTCCAAGTGAGCCTCTGAATGTTTTATAGCACCACCACCATCAGGCCATGTTTTCCACTCACACATAACACATATTAAAATCCATTGTACTGCACAGATAAACAGAATGAATCATTTCCTCTTTTTTTATCACAGATTTCCCTGGGAGAGCCAAACACGTCAGCTGTAAGGACTCAGCTGTAATGGCCTTTCCTGTAGCACCACCCCCAGGACAAATATTACACCTGCATCATAAATAGGTTTTAAGGAAAAAAAAAGAAAAAAAAACAAAAAACAATTGCAGTGTACTTTGGATTCGCTTATCTATTGTGGTGTGGAATGAATGGCTCCCTATGGGCTCGCAAGCAGAGTTTAATCTGACATTTTCTTCAGGCTATAAAATGATCTACTGAATGAGGAGTTTGTGTGTGCCTGAAGGAAGAGACTGCAATTGGGCCTTATTTTTAGTGGTAGAAGAAGTACCCGGATTACTTATGTGCAAGTACAACAATGTAAAAATACAACAATAGGTCCTGCATTTCTAATCTTACTTTGGTGAAAGTATAGAAATATTACAAGCAAAATGTAAGCAACTATTTTATGTACTCTCGGGTATTTTAGTCCAGTGAGTTCTACAGGGGTCAGGAACATAAGATAAATTTGAAGGATTGTGAGATGATTAATGGGGCGGGATAGGTTTTAAAAAAGAAAGGTTTACTCTGCAACAAAGCATGGTGCTTTGTAATATTGTGTTTTTTATGTAACATCTGAATCAGAAAGTAACTAGTAGCCTAACTACAACAGTCAAATGTATGTGGAGTACAAAGTAGGCCTAGCATTAAATGGAAATACTCGAGTAAAGTAGAAGCACCTCAAAACTACTTTTAGTACTTGAGTGCATTCCACCACTGTTTGTACTCTGCACTGAAATGACTATAAATGTCTTTATTATCCAGATATTTTTTTTTTACTGTAAATGTTAAACTCCAATAAATGACTTGTTTTAGTTCGGATGTATCAGCCAGATCTTCACACCAACACCGCAGTGGTTCTTTGCGCAAAGAAAGGTGCGTTTAACGTGATGACCTTAAATGGCTCATGACTAATATTGGTTTGTTTTGCATAGGAGTGGCACTGTAAACTGACGTTGCTGCCGTTTGCTGAGCTTTGCATCAGACTCACATGAGTCAACAGAGGGACGGACAACCACAGAGAGGAGCAAGCTGGACACACTCCCAGCGAAGAAACAAGACTCAGAGAGGACCTTTCAAACAGTCAGTCATTGTTCGCCGACTGAAACACATAAAGGCAACTCAACTCCAGCAGGAAACAAACTGATTCAACTTCTTCGAGAGAGCAGCCTAACAAACAGTGCGAGGAGCAGGTGAAGTTTGTATCAGTGCTCGCCTAGAGTCATGAACGCGGACGCGGAAGAGCAGGAAGACGAACTGCTCGCCCTCCTCAGTATCTTTGGCTCGGAGGAGTTCGTCCGGAATGAGTCGAGGGCTGCCGGAGAAATCCGAGTATCTGCTGAGCTACCGGCGGAGTTCACGGTGGCTCTGAAAGAAGGTAAATAAGCCGAGTGCAGAGACATAACGTTGCGATTGACAGGAGAAAAAAAAAAAAAGATTTACACCCTGCAGAATCTTCATTTGCATGATTTTTTTTAAAATTTATTTTTAAATTAAGAATAAATAAAAAATAAAGTGACATAAGTGGATAAGGTCAGTGTCTGCCCCAGGCTGTCAGAAAGAATGCTGAATGTTTCTTCAAGTATTTATTTGTCTTATTGTTTTTCTTCCTGAGGTGAAACACTGAGGCAGTATGAGATGTCGTTCCTCCCTCCTCTGTTTCTGACCTTTGAACTCCCTGAGGACTACCCATCCTCCTCCCCTCCCTCCTTCACCCTCACCTGCACCTGGCTGACACACACACAGGTAATCAGTAGAAGCACACACACACACACACACACACACACACACACACACACACACACACAGATGAATGCAAATTGCAGAGGTTCAATAAAGATTACAGTGTACAGTGTATTTGCCCTCTCTCCCTGCAGCTCTCCGCACTGGGCGATCAGCTCTCTGAGCTCTACCAGGCCACCAGAGGTGCTGTGGTGCTCTTCACCTGGGTACAGTTTCTTAAAGAAGATGCTCTCAGGTTCCTGGACATCCATACTCTGCTGGAGCTCCCCTCTGATGAACACAGCTCCCAGGATGCTGCACTCTCAGAACCAAACAATAGTCAACACACTTCTAACTCAGGACCCACAGATACTAAAAGTTGTAATGTCTCAGATCCACGTGAACCAGATCTTTCTGCACCTTCAACCTCAGAGTGGAGCAGCACAGACTCTCAGGGAGATGTGGCATTAGACTCCTGCAGGGCTCATGAAAGTAATTCAACCGTCCACGAAAGCAAAGTCAGCCAGGACGGTCCAGATTCAGGGCCAAATCAAAAGGCTTCGAATGATTTTAACCAAATATCACATTCATCAGATGTGACCGATGAACAGACCCTCCAGACCTCAGAGTTTAAGGCCGACCACCAGAATGATCTGTCGTCAGCAGCAGGCAAATCGAAGCCTCTTCCAGTTGCTCAGTCTAATCAAAGTGACCAGGAAGATTTCTTACATGAGGGGAGTGTTTCAGCCCCGTTACTGCTTCCCTCCAGCTCCTCAGGCCCACTACATAACAGTGATCAAGGAGCTGCTTCTCTGCCGATCCACCCGAGAGAATCGCCTCCAAATGGAGACCAAATCCCCTCTGCTCTCTCCCTAACTCCATCACAAGCTCTGCTGTCCCAGCTGTTGATCTATGATGCAACCCAGCGACAGAAGCAGTTTGCCACTACGGTGTTTGACTGCGGTGTGTGTTTTATGAGCTCTCTCGGTTCAGACTGTGTGCAGCTGCCTGAGTGTGGCCACATCTTCTGCCAGGCCTGTCTCACCCAGTTCTGTAAGCTCCAGATAAAAGAGGGGAATGTCCGGGGTGTCACCTGTCTTCAGGGAGACTGCACCGCCACTCCTACACCTGCACAGGTACAGTCTTGACCTGTCTGTCTGCTCTCTCTGCCAACTTCCTGAAGGTCTGTCTTGCATTGTGTGTACTTGAGTGACATTCCACCACTGGAGATATTATATGCAGATATTTAGACAAAGACCATTACATCTGCAGAAATATATTATCTGCAGATATATTGCTGTAGCTCAACAAAACACACTGTTGTCCACTAGGAAAAGAAGCCTCTTCCATTTTCATCTCGATGAACTGACTTCCCTGACGTATACTGTCTGTGTCTGCCCTCTTTGCCACTGTTTTGATGTTTGGTAGGTGAAGAGTCTGGTGGGGGAGGAGCTGTTCAGCCGCTATGATCGTCTCCTGCTGCAGAGTACTCTGGACTGTATGGCTGGTGTGTTTCGCTTTCACTATATTAATGCCTTTAAACAATAGAAATACCAGAGAGAAGGACATAGCAGCGTCTCTCGGGATGTCCAAGATTCTTTATCATTGGTCACTGCACAGGAGTCTGTTAAAATGTCTCTCTTTTATTTGTTTGGTTCTTTTCATGTATGTCAGCACAACCACACAAGACACAACCACAATACAACCAGATCAGCACCTTTTCTTTAATCAAAAAAAGTCAATTGCTTTCACGCTGGTTCATTGAGGAGTGTGTTTGTGTGTGTGTGTGTGTGTGTGTGTGTGTGTTCCCTCCTCTTAGATGTGGTGTACTGTCCTCGGCTTTCCTGCGGTTCGGCCGTCATTCAGTCCAGCAAGGCAGCAATGTGCTCTGTGTGTGGCTTCGCCTTCTGCGTCTTGTGTAAAAAGACGTACCATGGACCAGGGGACTGCCAGGCCAAGAGAAAAAGTGACACACAGCAAAGCAAAATAGACCTGCCACAGTCGATAGGTACGCAAGTGTGTGTGCGTGTGTTTGCATTTTTGTGTTTATTAAGAGCCTGAATTTTTTTATCTTATTTTTTAAAAATGTGTTCAGCACACACACCATTTTCATCCCTCACAAGTAGAGCTGAAAAGAATATTAATCTGCAGCTGTTTTGCTCATCTTTAAAGTCATTTTTGAATAAAAATACTTCACATTCTCTAGTTCTACTGTTCCGGTTTTCTGTTGTGAGGATGTGCTTCTTGTCTTTGTCTGTTCTGCTCATAAGTTTAAAACCTTTTGGGTTTTGAACTGTTGGTCATAAAAGAGAATGTCACTGAAGCAGCGCTCTGTGCTGCTGTGTGTGTCTCAGACGGGATGATGGCTCTGTGGGATGACTATGCTGATGGCAGTAAGCAGAGGCAGCACCTCCTGGAGAGCAGATACGGCCGCAATGTATTGCTGGTCACTATGGAGAAGTATCTGAGCGAGGACTGGATGGTCTTCAATTGCAAGAACTGTCCTCACTGCTACTCCAGAATACAGGTATTTACTTATTCACCTGCTTGGACTGGCTGACACACAGGAACACATGAAGTCATGACCTTATGTTTAGTCATGTGTTTACAGAAAGTTGTGTTTCTGGCTGTTTTAGACCGCTGTGTGTTTGCTAATGCATACATTGTTGTGTTTTGTGTTACAGAAGGACAGAGGATGCAACATCATGAGATGCTCTAGGTGTAGACAGCAATTCTGCTGGGTCTGCCTTAACAGACTGTCAGATGGTTCAAGCTCACACTTTCAGGACAGTCTCTGCTCTCTCTACGAGTACAACCGGACCTAGTCCTTCAGCCACTGACCACCAGCCACTAAGGGAATGGTGTCAACCAATTTTGCCCGTTTGCACGCTTGAAAATGCACATGAATGCAAACATATATAAAACAATGGTGTCGAGCATGTTTTTAAATGATCATCATCTCAGCACAGTTTGAATCAGTACATGACAAACATTACAGGCTACATTGTCTTTTGCTACAGACAGCCAACAAATTTAGTCATAGTTAATACAAAAAAGCTAAGCACAGAAAAATGTCACATGTCTCTGTCAGAAATCAAAATTTTCTAACTAAATATGTACTGAAGATTCACCGACATTCCCAAAATGGCATTGCATGTCATATTGTGTCCTGGCCAGCAGAGGGCGATAAATAACAATATGTCAAGTAGCTTTACATGAGGTTCCCTTAGCATGGACGGGAATGATTGAAACTGGGATACAGTGGTCTTAAAACAGATGTGGGCCAGGAGTGTAAAGTGGCAGGGGAGCAATGGCACTTTCCCCACTTCCTCCTTAGAGCTATGAGTTATATACATTTATGAGATAAAAGTGCACTTTAACATTGTAAAGGATAATCTTTTCAATAAACTCCAGAAGGGGACTGTAACCACAATGGCTTTGTAGGTTTAATTGTTCTTTTTTAATTGGTCTTGTTTTTTTTTAAATCAGCAAACGTCATATCAGTTGCAAAGACCACTGGACCACCTTTTAGCCTCAGACTGGTAAACTTTAACATTCTATGCAGGCATAGGTGCATATTCAGCCCCTATTCTTCAGACATGCACCATATATACACTTTCTAATTCCTTTCAAAGGACACCCTGCAGGTATTTATTGGGCATTTTGCATCCACACTCTGATTGACTTCCTGTTTTTGAAACGATTCCCTCCCTTCCTCCACTGTTCTGTCATAACAGTGGAACAAAGACCACTGTTGCATGTCCCCAGGCAGTCTGAGACATGATCGGAAATCTACAGCTGTCTTTCATACTAAGCCAAAACATACTGGCCCTCTCTATTGCGGTCTATTTGTGTGTGTGTGTGTGTGTGTGTGTGTGTGTGTTCCTGTGTCTCTTCCAGGAAAAATCCAGTTTCCACACAGGGGTCATCACTTCCTCATAAATGTCTAAACAACTGTTTGTCTTTCTGACCGAGGGCCTGGAGGACTGGAACTGGGGACTGGGCATCTGTTTGTGGCTGTCAAGCCTTTGCTGGTACATGTGAGATATAACACAAATGTGACAATTTGAAAGATGTTGGACAGGATAATGAACCTAATTATCATCTGAATCTGCATCAGCTCATTGCTTAGCTAACACTGTTCTCACAGCGCCATTTTTGGCCTCAGCAGGCAGCTGTTTCAGTGAAAATGCTCTATAAACTCACTGGACGCTACCTGCTCAGACAGACAGTTAGCGACGAGCTGGGAAACACACTGGAGCCCTTAGCTGCCAGTGTTTCAATAAACTTCACATGGGACTGTAATCACAGTGGCCTACTGTAGAAACATGGTGGGGCAACATGGCAGACTCCATGGAAGAGGACTTGCTCCCCCTTCATCTTCTATACCCCTGATTATCCCTTTCGGGGTTGGGGGGGGCTGGAGCCTATCCCAGCTGTCAACGGGCGAGAGGCGGGGTACACCCTGAGCCGGTCGCCAGCCGACTGCAGGGCAACACACATACAACCATTCACTCTCACATTCACACCTACGGACAATTTAGAGTCACCAATTAACCTAATGAGCATGTTTTTGGTCTGTGGGAGGAAGCCGGAGTGCCCGGAGAGAACCCACGCATGCATGGGAAGAACATGCAAACTTCACACAGAAAGGCCCCCGCTTGACCCGGGGATCAAACCGGCAACCTTCTTGCTGTGAGGCACACGCACTACCTGCTGCGCCACCGTGCCGCCCCCCTCTAGACATATTCAATCAAATGTAACAAAGACAACAATGATATTTTCAGAATAAGAAAACATGATTATAAGTATTATATTCCATCTCTGCCAATTGATCCCCCAGAATCCTTCACACTGGACCTTTAAAAGAGTCTATGGGGATTCAGGAAATACCACCAGAACAGCATGTTTTTAAATGATATTTTGGGTTTTTCAAATAGCTGGTTAACTATATTTTTGACAAACCTGTGGTTACCTCTGTGACCTGAATGTGTGCTAACACGGGGCTACTTAAAAATCAGATATGGTGAAGATGGTGGAGACCAAAAACAGAGCTAAAAGTGAATAATGGACTTAAATTCACAGGTGGCCAAAAACACAATTGAATGATAATGTTTTTCCATACCTTCTCCAGAACAATCTTGGCAATAAACCGAAAGACAACACTCCACATCGGGCAGACAGCAGCATGTGTGGCCACATGAAACCCCATCATTTGTGGAAGGAAAAAACCTGCAGTGACATCAGTGATCAGGTCGTGGCCACAGGTGCAGCATGCACGAACCCACAGAAAGCAGTGCAGCAGCAGCGAGCAGTGTTTTGATATCTCACTGAACCTTTTGACCACGCACACATATATGAGCTTTTCACTGCTAAATCTGACAGGAAAACACCTGCAGTAAACCAATTGAGCCCAACCAGATACGTGTCAGACCAACAGAACTATTTTCACTGCAGATGTTTTGACATGTCATTGCAGGAACCACATAGGTGTAACTGCCTTCCATTTAGGTGAACTGGTTTCGCGGTCACAAGTCGGAAGGCCTAAGTGATGATGTTACTCACTGTCTCTTCAAACTCGTAAAGGTGCTTTCAGACCTCTGTCTCTTTGATATACTCTTAAGTCTGGTTGAGTAATTGCATGGCCCTGTTCTGGCTGCACATTTGTTCAGATACTGGTAGTTAAAGAAATAATTGTGTCCTGAACAACTGCCATATTTTTCCAGTTAACAAATCAGACCGATCGAAAGCTAATGAAACGGGTGGTGGTATAATTTTATCAAATGGCTCCATAGGAAGGGTTGATACTGATGTCTGAGTGAAAAGACAACTGTCAATCAATCTACTTTTACTGTCTGTTTAAAGCACTTTTGCTTATTGAGCCTTTCTGGACCACAGTTGTGAGCTGGTCCTTCAGAATTGAATAAACAGGTGCTGCACTCTAAACCAGCACCTGCAGTTTTACGTGACACAAATTATGCAAAGGTCATTAACATCAAGCTGCAAAAATCCCATGCAATATAAAATATTAATTGTAATTAATGAGTGTGAATCATTTTTAAAATGTAGCCCTGATAACTGTGCATCTATGTACAGAGGATTTTGAAGATGAGAGCAGAAATCGAACCTTTTATTCAGCAGCTTTTTGACGGATTGTTTCCTCCTCTTATTGCACGTTTGAGAAGGAAACTGTCCAATTTTGCCCCAACACTTACAATAACTGAACCATTAGTACCTATACATTCATTAAAAGTAGCAGTACTGAATAATTAGGAAGCTGGACAGACATCTATTGTGCCAGTACTCCATTCTGGTGAGCACAGGCCCAGTGGAAGCTAGCTGCAAATAAATACGAGTCATCCAGTGGCAGAAATCCAAGCTTGTGGATCCTCACTAAAAACTCACTTAAAACTGAGGCCAGTGCACCACATTTCTGGCAATCTGTTCATTAGGTTTGTGTGATATCCTGCTGACAGGCAAACAAACAAACTACTAGAGGCACAAGAACAGCTTTTTTGCCAGAAGTGATTTCAAGAATAATGAGTGAAGCCTGGCTGTCAACGCAGTGGAAACTAGGCGATGTAGGGCATCTCCTCCCTGTGAGCCAATAACAGCATCCGCTAACAGAACGGTTATTTCCCCTGGAGCGGTACGAGCTGAGCTGTGGAGGAGAACACACGAGACACACATTCACTGCAATAATCGTCAACTCAGCTTGGTTCTTAATATCATCTGCATGTTTATTCATCTGTCAGAAAACACACACACACACACACACACACACACACACACACACACACACACGGCCTCAGAAATCAGTGCATCAGTCATCCAGGCACCCATTCAGTCAGTCAGTGGTATATTGGCAACATTGTTCAGAGGCACTGAAAGTGTGCTGAGGTTTTCACAGAGAGTACAGGAGTGTATTGGGTCCTGCAGGGGCACTGCTAGGAGGTTTGGGGCCCCTGACAGTAGATGGAGGTGAGGGGTCCTGAATTCTGTCAGTGTACAAGACTGAATCAGTCTGTAGACCAGGATGCATGGGCTTTTCTGTGTAGCAGCCTATTCTGTATGTTGCAATTGAGTGACAACATTAGAAATCCTTTCAGCTGAAGCGGACAGGCACATACAGTACATGCAGGCAAACGGACAGTTTAGAAAAAAAAATACGCCTGTTCTCTTTCTGACCGAGAGTGAGATGAGATTGATAGCACGACCAAATCTGTGCCTTTATATGGCACTGGAGCCAGGAGGCGATTAGCTTAGCTTAGCATTAAGTCTTGAAATAGGGGGACAGAGGTGGCCTAGCTCTCTGCAAAGTTAAAAACATCTTCCACGCAGCATCCTTAAATCATATTAATTAACATATTGTAGCTTGTTCTTTTTATCCAAACAGAAATGTAAAAACAACCAATTGTGGTCTATGATAATAAATTCTTAAAGCTAGCGCAGGTAATGTACTTTAGATTTTTTTTGCTGTTGCTATATTTGTTGAAATTCTCTTTATATCCTGACAACAATCAATAAATCAAAAGGTCTGATAGAAAACAAACAAACAAAAAGAACAAAATTTGGTATATATATATCCATAGTAAGTACAAAACTAACAGATGAGATCACAAACAAACCAGACTCATGTTAATTAGTGATCATAAGAGGTGTTGGCAGAAAGATGTTTTTCAATTTTGGACAGAGGTAGGCTAGTTTCCCCCTGATTCCCCTCATTATGCTAAGCTAAACTAATCACCTCCTGCCTCAACCTCCACACCTGCACATCGTACACATGTGAGAGTGGTTTCAATCTCCTCATCCACCGGTCATCTAAAAAGCCTCTTCAGTTCTAATGGCTGTTGGGATATGATTGTGACCAAGGACCCATTTTAACAGTGGATGGTCCTGCGCTACTGGTTGAGAATGGTTACGTCATACCACTATTCCCCACAACAGCTCGAACAAAGAAGACTTTCAGATAAACAGAAAAGTGATGAACTGATAATTGGGAATCAATTTTCTGCAGACACCAGAATTTGGGCACACAAGTAAAAAAAATTTCTTATGACTATTTGTCACTGTCATTTGTGTGTTTTCAATTTACAGCTAGACTGTAATAATGAATAATCTCCATTTTTGTCAAAATCAGACCAGCGGTGTCTAATTTCACTGAAGGAATGGATAAATATCTTTTGATATAATAATTTGAGGTGAAGCATTTTCACAAGTTCTAGTGTTCCCCTACAAGTTCCCCTTTAACCTCACAGTGTTTCCCATATCCCCTGATCTGATCAGTCCAACAGGGCAACACATGGATAAACACAGAATTACAAATATGATACACATCCATAACAGCTTGAACGTCTCACCTTGTAAACATTAGAATATAAAATACTGAGAGGCAAATAATGACAATGTAGCAAAGCCTTCACTTGAACTGAACAACATATGGTAGCATAGCTTTCTTTATAAACACAAGTGTATTTTTATATTCAGTGCAAGTTCTTTCCAATGCCCTTTTGCAGATTCAGCACAGCATCATATAAACCTCAGAAAAACCTTTTTGAACGGCATCCTCACTGTCACATTTTCTCTCAGCAGTAGAAACATCTCAACAGTTATTAAATATGACTTTACTCATGCACAAAATAAACCAAATACAATTTATACGGTTCAATACGTAAAACTTCTCTGTCATTTACAACAAAGCACTGAAGTTCATCTTATAGGTTATGGTGGTGAAAAACATCAGCATTCAGATAACAGCATTGGTTAATAACAGTGAAACCAATAATCCGCAGTATATTATAGTTACCAACCGTTATAGTCTGGAAAAAGTAAACACAGTTCAAACAAAACAAACAGAAACATATTACACACAAGCATTAATGCAATCTAATCAATTTCAGTCAACACAGAGAAAATAAAAGTGCCAAGTATCAGAGTATTAAACCTGTAAACAGTTAATGGCCATATGTAGATGCCTTTATTTTCCACAGTGGTTTCTCCATTTTGTTGGCTTTGGGACTACTTATTTGTGGAACCAATGAAGATCCTTAGATGCAGAATGGTATTACATCGCAACAATTGTCATCCAAAACATAGTCTTGTATAAAAGGAGTCTTTTTACCAGTAACTTGACATGTTTTAGCCCATTACCTATAAATTGCTATAGTATTTTAGGCTATATTATCTCTTTCTTGAATCAAGTACAAATACCGTTAGACTGACAGTTTTTGAGTTGTTCCCTTGGGTGAAATGTCAGTTAACATAAACTCTAAATGTAATCTTGTATAATAATGTGTAATCTATGTATAAGTCCCCTTGTGCCCTCCTTCACTGACCCATATAAAAGAGGACTAGTGCTTTTTTTTATGTGTTTCCAAAAATTTGCTGTTGTGCCCCCCACCACCCACTATCTGTACAGTGAATTGTCTATCCGGTCGCCTCCAATTTCTCATTTAAGTAGACAGCAGAGGCGTGGTAGCTTCATTATTTGCCCAGAGAGCCAGAAACCAACCACTGATATGGTGGAATGACACCACCTGGCGAATGTCATGGTAGCCATATGTTTACAGTGCATGTCATATAACCACAACATGGTTAGGATAGGGCCTGAGACCTGTTGCATCGTCTGTCAAAAAAATACCATCTGGCCCCTGGTTTTTAATGTCTCAGCCAATTTGATTACACACAACTTTGCGTAAGAATATGCAACAAATGAGCACAACAGGAACTACAACATAAAGGTCTTAAAATGAGGTTTTCACACAGCGGCTCAAGATGGGGTCTTGTGTACATATCGCCAGCCAAAATGTTTGGTATAAAATGGTTTAGAGACCTAAATATATGACTGAACAGAGACAAAAAAAATGTTTTCAGGCTACTGTCTTCTCCCAAAGATGGCGTTTGGAGGCTGATCCTTTCTTACGATCTCATTTCCTCCTGTCCTTTGCAGTTATGCATTGGCTGAAGGTGTTCATTAGCTGCATTGGAGTGTGACTCTCATTTTGAATCCAGAAGCCTGTCAACATAATAAAAGGTTATTCTACCTGTTCTTTCATGTAATACAAAGCGTGTTATTTCCAGGAGGAGGAGGAGTGCTATTAACAGACTGCAACTTGGTCTAATGAAGAACTCCTCGACTAGCTGTGTCTCACCCACAGCTTCGGTTACAGCTCTACTTTCATCAGCTCCTCTTTGTTCCTTTCTGATTAAACCATGCAGCACAGTGGGCTAAAAACACAGCCATCATTTTATTTCTTACATTGTGTTGGCCTCTCCCTCTCTGGCTGTCCCTCTCTCACATGTTTAAATCCCTAAACACAACAGAACTCTGTCCTCCCACTGCTTTTCTCCTGAGTGTCCTCATGTCTGTGATTAGGTGTGTATTTGCGCTCTGGAGACAAATGTAAGATATGTGCAGCTGCCTCTCCCCATAGCTACCTAAACCAACCACAGACAGCGGCAGGATGCTGCTTTCATTTAACTTTACAATGCATCTAATAACGTGACCCAATCAGGCCTTTGACTGATTGAATTATGTGGGAGTGTGTGTGCATGTGTGCGTGCTGTTCTGCAGGAGAAGCCGGAAAAGCAAATGTAAAGTGAAACAGCAAGGTTCTTCTCTTTTGAACTACAGATCTACTCTATTCTTGTATACTGTATAGGTGAACATATTAACATCTGAAAATCTAGATTGAAGATCCTCTTAAGTACTACAAAAAATGATTTTTGAGGGTTACATAAAATTGTTTTTTCTATTTAAAGGATTAAAGCAGAAACGATCAAGGGTTTTGTGTTTCACACGATAAGAATATTACGTTTATTTTTTAATCCTGTAGCTGTCTTCTCTGAATGCAATGAAGATCATAGCCAATGTTAAAGGCACAGTGCAACTATTTTTTTTTTTTTTTTAGCAATTTCAACAGTATGGCTCCAAATGCCAAGTGACTGCACTGTGCTCAGCTCAGCATCACTGAACCGAGACAGAAAATCAAAACAGAAACAGGAAATCAAATTTGATTCCAATTACATAACTGATCTTTTCAGGATGGGTTAAACTCAGAAAAACAGCTGAACCTGGGTCATAAGAGGTAAAAATAACAGCAATGACAAAGAAATCTGTCTGCACATCCACATCAAATCCATGTCATTCCTTTGCAGCTGTTCCACACTGCAGTAAAACCTGGTTATGTCCCCTCAGGGAATCAAGGTTGATTAGGAGGATTAAATGATATGTCTTACAACCCCAAACATCCACAAGCTCTGCACATGTTAATTTGCCATTTGCAAACTAATTAGAAGTCTGGAGTTAAAAGCTTTCGGCAACGCATCACTATGAGTTTCCAGCGCGTTAGCAGATTTCTTCTCACAGTGCCAGTTTGGCTATATTGTGGAGACAAAGATTCAGCTTGTACTTTGCCTTAAAAGAAGCACATGGTCCTCCAGCACAGTCAAAATGATGACCAACAGCTTTTAACTACAGATGGATGGTACCAGAGTTACCTTACCAATGAAGAAGGGCATAACTCAAGGTGGTAGGGTATGGAGGGCACACACACAAACATACAGAGCTGATGGGCAGACATTCAGTCAGTGCACACTTTGTACAAGATTCCTGATAATAATTAAATAATTATGAGTATTTACAATATATGCTAGGCTAACATTAACCAAAGAATCAATAGCGTCCATTTATTTTACACTATATTTACATCTATAATGTAATTTGAGAATATTTACATAGTATTTGTTTGGATTTAATACGTAAGAAGGGAGATGACAGAATATAGAAAAACCCAATCAATAGTGTAGATTGGTTTCCACTATATTTTTTACTCTTTAGCTTAATTCTCTACTATACTCTAGCTCTACTACTAAAGGCACGAACAAGGCTAGCGAGGGTGTAGCCTTCAGCCCCCCACACACCAAAGGACCGCTAAGAGGTCAGCTAAGGCTAACAGATTCATGTAACACTGCTTCTACCATGTGATGGTGTTTGTTGTGCTTTGTTTTTTCAATTGGTGAGTAGTGCTTTGGATTCTGTCACCTGTATTAGGTTAGAAAGATGTTGAATTTGCTCTTTTGTGCCCTGTGTGGCTTTATGGTCACCAAGTAGCCCTGAAGTCCCTGCTGTTGGGCCTGTAAAAAATACCTGTAGGGCTGATTTACACACAAGAATTGAAAAACGAGTCTCAAACTAACACTTTCCCAAGTGATTGTTCTGACCTGTGTTTGTGTTTGCCTCAGTGCTTGAGTCCTTCCACATTTTGCATTCTCTCGTCATGCCTGGACCCTCTGCATGGTTCAGTCTTTTGGCTCACTACTAGTTCTTTCCATGTAGCCTGAACAAGCTCAAGATTTACTTGCAATTCATTTGCATGTACCTGTCTCCTGAGTCAGAATGCAACCCACTCAAAGCCTTGGAGGAGAGTATAACATTACAAAAGGTGGTGGGTCAAAAATGTTGTTTCTTCGTCTCGAGACATCAAAAATTCACCATTTTCTCCAATGCACAGCTTGTTCTCTGCACACATGTTGCAGTGTGCTTCACTGAAACATGTGTGCAACCCTGTGCAGTGTGCTTCACTGCAACATGTGTGCAGAGAACAAGCAGACTGTAATACAGACTGAATTTCAAGAGTAATACCCAGATTAAAGAAATCCATCAAATCCAATTATAGCTTCATATGGTAGAGCATTCTGTCAAATGTGAGGATTTAAGTGTTTGATCCATATATCAAACGATTTGCAACAAGATCTTGAGGTCATTAGAGCTAATTCCTTAACTTACCACACCCCTCAAACACAGTGCTGTATTTGCTTTCCTGCGCTTTGGTCTTGTACTGTCTCTTCAGCTATTCTGTCCCGCTCTAATCTCAGTCCATTCCTCTTCCCCCCCTCCCCTCTCGTGCCTCTTAGCTGTAGCCGAGGTTCTCCATCTCATGGCGGTATCTTAACTCCGACACTTTTGCTTTATGCTGCTTGCTCTCCAGATGCTGCCTGAAGTCCGTCTCTTGCTCGGCTCCACAGTTGCACATGGAGCAGTAGAACTGTCCGCTGGGAGTCACACACATGGCCAAGTCCCGGGGGATGCGCTGCCTCGGTCTGGGGTTGTAGTATGGCCCTGCAGGGGGGAAGAGAGGAGAGACAACGGAGACAAAGTTAGTTACAGCTACACATTAAGCTGCTGATTCATACCAGATTTATCTATCATGACAGCTGTAAGACTACTTCAATACAAGACACTAAGATGATGTGAGATGAATTGCTGCAACTAACTATAGTTTATATCATAAATTTTGCATCTTTTTTCAATGAATCCATTAATTGTTAATCATAATTTCCTGAATAGTTTTTAGAATCAGATAAAACAGAGAAAAGCGGCCAATCCTGGCATCTGAGATGCTGGAACGAGCAAATGTTTGTTTCAGGCTAGCAGCGTGGCTCTATGGACGGCCATGCTGGTCTGTCAGTCTGTCAGCCTGCCAATTTGGTGGATGAAATATCTCAACAACGACTGGATTGATTGCCGTTAAATCTGGAGTAGATATCCATGGTGCCCAGATGATGACTCCAAAGATGATGACTCAGCTGTTTGCCTGGCTTTTCCTCTAGCACCGCCATGAGGTTCACATTTGTGATTTCAAGTGAAATGTCCAGTATAGTATCAGAAGACTGGATGGATTAAAATGAAATTTGGTCCTGACAGTCATGTCTTTGTCAAGATGAATTGCAGTAACTAACAACTAAGATGATGAACATTGTGCTTACACCTGCTTCACTTCAGTATTTTAACATTGTCACTGTGAGCATATTAGCATGCTGAACAGTACTGTGCATAAGTACAGCCTCACATAGCTGTTAGCATGGCTATAGACTGCTAGTCATCTGGGATTTCAACTAGGTGGATCATTTGAAGAAGAGCATTGCTTGTTTGTGTGTGCGTGCATGTGTGCGTGTGCATGCGTTAACACAGCAGAAAAATGAGAAGGAGATAGGGAGAGAGATAAAAAGACAGCGAGAAGGCAACCGCAGGAGAGAGTGGAGAGCTATTTTGGGGATTGTCCATCAAGAAAACTGATTAAATCAGCAGAAAGTTGTAGTGTGTGTGTGTGTGTGTGTGTGTGTGTGTGTGTGTGTGTGTGTGTGTCTGTGTGTGAGAAAGAGAATGAATGAGAAAGAGAGAGTGAGAGAGAGAGAGGAAGGGAATTGGCTCTGCTGTGTGATTTATCCTGCTTTGTCTTGAGCTGAGGTGCTACTGTTTTTCTCTGTGGAAAGAAAGACACGTAGAGAGAGACAGCAAGAGAGAGAAAGTTGTTTGACGTCAGCAGAAAGTCTGACGTTACCAACTCTGTATCTGTTTTCACACACACACACACACACACACACACACACACACACACACACACACACACACACACACACACACACAAAGGCAAGAGCAGACACTCACACAAACGCCCAGAAAACATAGTGAAGTTAAGCCCAAAATGTTATCTGCTAACCTTTACATCAGATGAACCCCTGCAGAATGTGTGTAGCCATGTTACGTAGATTTAGACTTAGACTTTGACAGTTTCTTTATTGATCCCAATTTGGGAAATTGTTTTGTTGCAGTAGCAATTAAACATACAGCAAACACAGGATGTACACACAATTATTTAGAAAAAGTAACAAAAAATATAAACAGGAATAAAAATAAAAATATAAGTAAGTAAAACTAAATATAGTTATATAATATGTATTATAACATAGAATACATGATATAATATCATATAATAAAAATACAATATAACTAAGTATATATGTTACCCTCAGTGATACAGTGATGCAGCTTAATGTCAGCTTTTCCAAAACATCAGAGGGGGTTGACAAGTGGGTGTTCAAATGACAAGCGCTTTGGGTGAAAAAGTTGAATATTTATAAGATTATTTCCTAGATTTTCTGCAGTCTGCCCTGTGCACACATTCTGACATGCGTTGATGGAAGAGCTACTTAATTTTTTTCATGAGTTCATAGCAGCAATCTGGACAACAAAATTGACTTCCCAGTATGTATACATATGCGCAGAGGACATTATGTATTACATCACATTTAATGCAGGAAAAAATAAATTCTATGCCACTGCAAGCGAGATAGCTGTGCAGTCGCTCACCATGCTGCACAGTTTTAACATGCACCATTAGATTCTGTAGCAATTTGGGGCTGCAAATGAAGTACTGGAGTGTGTCCAGAGGAGCGAAATTTTGTTTAAAGATAACCCAAAAAAACAGCCAGTGCCACCAGAACCAGTTGACTGCTGATTGTTTCTAATCTCAGTCTTTATATGTGGTCAGACGTGATTGCCGATGATTGCATAAAGAGGGCAGTAGCTTGTTAGCATAGCTAATATACATAGTGTTTCTTGTTTCACCAGTAAACCACACCAATGTGTTCGGTTAACATGTTGTACTGACATAAAAATCATTTTTGTATTTGTATATTTACAGTTTTTTTTAACATAAACAGTTCAAAATTGCATACAGGTCCATATCAGCGGGTATTTGTTTTTAATATTTTACCTGGCATGGATGCAGGTAGCTGTGGGCTGCGGCGGTTTTTCACCAGTCTGTACTCACTGCCATCTTTCCTGTTTCTTCTTGGGGCTGCCTCATTGCTGCCTTCCCTGAAACAGCCAGAGCCAGAGTCAAAATCCCTGTCACACAATCCAAAAGGTGAGTAAAACACACTATCGGGCTATCTGTTTCCACAAGTTTAGCTTAGTTAATTTGTGAAATAGCAAAGCCCAAATCAGCTATATGTTTAGGTTTAATTATTAAGGTAATTTTTCTCATGCAGAAGACAAACCAACCAGTATCCTTGGTAACTTATATCTGTAGACAAACACTGTCTACCTCAATGAGGTTCATTAATGAACAGGACTATAGTCGAATGTGACTGTATTATTCAAATATATCATATTTACATGTTAATGGAGTTCTGTTGTGCCTCAGCGAGCCGCAGTTTCTTGGCGTGGTTCTTGCCCTGGTAGTGGGCCTGTGCAACTGCCAGTGAACTGAAGGAGGCGTCACACAGTTTACAATAGTCATTCTCTGTGGCCAAGATGACCCGGGTTGCCCCCTTATACAACCCCTGCAGACACAAAACAAAGCAATGTAGTGTTTGTGGTGCAAGGAGTTCGGGAGTAAACAGTGAGACAGATAAGAAAAAAACATTTTTAGGTCTGGTGGGAAGAAGAAAAGAATTTCTCACATGAACAAGATTTACAACAGGAAAATATACAGGGATGAAAGTTATTAAATCATGGGGAAAATCACATCCATGTGCTTTAGACCAAAATAGTCATGTTATTAGTTTGACATATTTAAAAGATGATGAAAACAGGAGACACTTGCAAGTTATGTTGCACCATTTTTACACTATTAAGGCTGAAAGGGTAATAAACAGCATGGTCAATCCTTACACATGCAGTAAATGATTTTTTTGGTCACCTGGGGGCAGTAGAAACAAAATGTGAAAACCTTTTTTGTGTGTGTTGTGATGTTGATAGCAGCCAGTTCCTTATTTACATGTCCAGCAGTTATGGAGTAACCTTATCACTCATTTGGAGTCATATCTCTGTCCAACTGGCAAATGTAAGTCCAATATTCATTCTCTTTTCACTCTGCTTTTAGTTTCCACCAACTCCTGAGAGAAATATCTGGCTCTTTAGCTGCTAAATGCTCCAATGTGTTCACCAGCTAGTCGCTAACTGTGTGTCTGTCTCCTGTTTGGTGCTGAGCGGTTAGTGTATAGTAGCTTTATAGAGCTTTTTCACTGAAAACAGCTGCCTGCTATGTCTGAAAATCACACTATTTCTTTGTTTGCACTCCGTAGTAAGGCATTATCTTCAATGGGACACAAACACACAGGAACAATGGAGGACATCCTTTTGAGATCCTTTCACTGGCAATCAAACAGTATTTGTCTTGTAACGTGCAGCTAGAATGTGTGGAGACAGTACGCTGTTCAGTGGTGAGTGGATGATGTGAGTCTCCAGTGTTCAGATAAAGCACAGTGACTCTGCAGTTCCCCACCGCCTCCTCAGAGGGAAGCGACCTCTCTCAGCAGACTGGCAGCCTCAGCAGCAGTACACCCACCTACTCATGTAAAACTGTAACATTTAGGTAGGTTGGTGCTGAGTTGCTAAGTTTGGATCTGACCTGCCTGCCTGCGTCACTGTCGTTGGATCCTGAGCTGAGGGCTGTCTGGCCAGCCGCCTCAAGGACTTCTGGGATCCTGATGGCTGGAGGCTGCTGACTGCCAGCATAGAAATTTCTTAACTTTTTGCTGTGGTTCTTCCCCTAGAAAGGCAGATAAGGAGATAGACATCTGTGTTTATGTATGTATTTTAATACTTTACATGGTTTGTACATGTGTGAATTTCAACCGACCTGGTAGTGAGCCTGTGCCTGCTGAGCAGAGTTGAGGGTAACATTGCAGAGTTTACAGTACAGAGGTTTACACAGTTCCCCCAGCCCCAGAGAGTCCTCCTGCTCCTCCACACCCAGAGGAGAGCCTTCATCCTGAGGCTGCTCGCTGGCTGGGGCTGCCTGACCTGGGAGAGGACCAGGGATGAGGCAGGACACTGGGGCAGGGATGAGGGCTGGTCCTTGTTGCCTTGGGAGCATCTGTGAGGGGTCTGGGCCTGGAGCAGGAGGGGAGGACAGGGGGCTGGGAGGGAGGGGGAATCGGCTGGCTCCGGTTGTCACTACAGGTGGGGGCACCAGTGCATGTGCATGGTTCAGAGGTGGAGGCCCCAATGGTTGTGTGAGGTCCATGGTTGGAGGCACTGTTGCTTGTGTGTGATCTACAGGTGGGGGCCCCAAGGTGTGTGCCATTGGTGGAAGCCTCAGTGGCTGAGCTGGGGCCATTGGAGGAGGGCCTAAGCTGTGTGGTGGGGTAATGGGGGGAGGCCTTAATGTGTGTGTTGCAGTCATAGGAGGGGGCCCTAGAGTCTGGGTGGGAACCATAGTTGGGGGTCCGATTGCGTGGGCAGGAGCCATGGGTGGTGGGCCGAGAGGCTGTGTAGGTGCCATTGGTGGAGGTCCCAGCTGGTGCAGAGAGTCCATGTGTTGGAAAGGCTGCTGGGGATGGCTGAAGAGACTCAGAGGAGGCTTCAACATGGTCTCTGGGCCTGCTGAAATCAAATCAAATCAAAGAAGAAAATTCAGTGACCCTAAGTCACTGCAGATTCAGACAGACATGAAAGAACTATATATCCAACTGCCATTCATGATATTTTTTATTTCTTATTTTCACAAAAAGTACTACTACTATCTCATTTCCAATAAGGTTGGGATGCTGTGTAAAATGTAAATAGAGACAGAATGTGATGATTTGCAAAACACTGAAACCCCATGTTAAACTGAAAATAGCACAAAGACAACAACAAATCAAATGCTGAAACATAGAAATCTGATTATGTTTGAAAATTCTATCCTCATTTAGAATTTGATGCCAGCAACACGTTTCAAAAAAAGTTGGGTCAGGGTCATGTTTAGCACTCTGTTGCATCCCCTCTTCTTTTAACAACACTCTGTTTTCCCATTCCTGCTTGATGTACGATTTCAGCTGCTCAACAGTTCTGGGTCTCCGTTGTCATATTTTTTGTTTCATAATGCTCCAAACGTTTTCAGTGGGTGACAAATCTGGACTGCAGGCAGCAAGTTTAGTATCCAGACTCTTTTACTACAGAGCCATGCTGTTGTAATATGTGCAGAATGTGGTTTGGCATTGAAATAAACAAGGCCTTAGATGAAAAGATGCCGTCTACTTGGCAGCATATGTAGCCCCAAAACCTGTAGATCTTTCAGCATTAGTGGAGCTTTCACAAATGTGCAGGTTACCCACCCCATGTGCACTAATGCACCCAATAACATCACGGATGCTGGTTTTTGAACTATGTGCTCAAAACAAGCCGGACGGTCCCTCTCCTCTTCAGACTGGAGGATGCAGCGTCCATGATTTCCAAAAAGAATTTCAAATGTGGACTCATCAGACCACAGGACAGTTTTCCACTTTGCCTCAGTCCTTCATAAAAACAAGCTCTGGGTCAGAGAAGGCGGCTGTGTTCCTGGATCTGGATCTTTACGGTTTCCTCTTTGCATGGTAGAGTTTCAGCTTGTATTTGTGGCTGCAGTGATGAACTGTGTTCACAGACAATGGTTTTTGGAAGTGTTCCTGAGTCCATGCAGTGACGTCCAAGACAGAATCGAGTCTGTGTTCAATGCCGTGCCATCTGTGGGGCAGAGGATCATGGCCAGCCAATGTTGGTTTTCGGCCTTTTCCCTTTTGAAGAAAGATTTCTTCAGATTCTTTGAATCTTTTAATGACATTATGTACTGTTGACAAATTCTTCACAATTTTAAAAATTATTCTGAAATTGTTGCATTATTTGGCAGCACAGTCTGTCACAGAGTGCTGAACCTCTCCCCATCTTTTCCTCAGAAAGACTCAGCCTCTCTGGGATGCTCTTTTTATAACCAATCATGTTACTACCCTGTTACCCGGTAACCTAATTCATTGTGAGATGTTCAGCCAGCTGTTTTCTCTTAGAAATTTCACAACTTCTTTTGTTGCCACTGTCTCGACTTTTCTTGAAACATGCTGCTGGGATCAAATTCTAAATGAGAATACTGTTTTTGAAACAATGACATTTCTCAGTCTAAACATTTATGTTGTCTTTGTGCTATTTTCAACTAAATATGGAGATTCAATGTTTTGCAAATCATCACATCCTTTTTCCATTTACATATTACACAGAGTCCATTCATTCATTCATTCATTCACATTCAAGGAAACAAGAAACCATTCAGAGAGTGTATTAAAAAATAGAACATATTTTAGCCTGTTGGTTGGTCAGTACAGAATGAAATATCTCAACAACTATTGGATGGACTGTCATGAAATTTTTTACAGTCATTAATGATCCACAGAGGATGAATCCTAATGATTTTGATGATCTCCTGACTTTTCATCTAATATCACCAGTGTGTCAAATTATCTCAATAGATGGATTGCAAAACTCTGTGTCAGAAAAAATACTTTCTTGGGGCTCATCTAAATTTTGTTGTGTACCAAATTTGGTTAAGATGGTATAAAAGTTTTAGGATGAGCAGTGGAAAAACAGTGAAAGAGAATCCATTCACATCGACATGGGTATGATCTCTTCAATGTCTTGTGTAAAAAGGGAAGTGGTTTCTAAATGGCACCAGAAACCAGGCCCACATTGCTGATCTTCACACCAAATTTCACTCTGTAAATATGTTTTTAAGAATCCTACCTACTGACTGGCAAACCATTTGTATTGGATTATACTGATGCTTCAGATACTGCAGACTTAAGTGGATATTGTCTGTTCACAGATCATCAAACAAACATTGAAAAGGAACTTGGTGAAATTCCAATGATCAATGTACAGTGACATAAGAGAAGGCATCATTTCTTTGGAGGCCTGAGGCAGGAGAGATGTAAAGCGATGGGCGAATGGAAACACATTCTCGGACAGAGGAGTGTCACACTCCAGTAGGCATTAGAAAGATTAGGCTGAGCCTGCAGCGCCTGCAGTCATGCATGCAGGATGTTACATACACATGCATGTGCACAGACACAAACACAGAGGCAGTGACAATAAAATCCTCAAGCTTCTCTGATCAGAAGAGACCACAGCCTGAAGTGTGACTACTCAAATAGGTCGATGTACTGTAGTGCGTGTGTGTGTGTGTGTGTGTGTGTGTGTGTGTGTGTGTGTGTGTGTGTACATACATGGTAGGCATGGTTGTGTATGTATAAGAAAAACAGAAAGCATTGTGCTGATTTGTGTATGTTCATTTGCACCACTTTAATGCTCCATTGTGTGTGTGTGTGTGTGTGTGTGTGTGTGTCTATAGCTGCATATATTGTCAGGTCAGTAATAGGCCAACAGCTGTGACAAAACTCACTGTGCTGGAAGCTTTTATCAGGAATCCAATTGGACTCCCAGTGGCAGTGATTCGCAGACCCAAAATAACACCCTGGAGTGTTTGTGTTTCCGACTGCTGTTTGCTGTCAGTCTGTCTGTCTAATTTGTCTCGCTGCCTGTCTGTCATCTGGCCCGGCTGACCTAAGGAGAAAGGTATGCTGGACAAGGCAATGACCTTACTACAGTCCCGTCAAATGCAAGATGACACGGTGGCAGATTCAGCAGGGCCAGATGAGCTGCGAATAAGTAAATATCAGATTCACTACCCATTAGCACTGTGAGTGTTTTTTTATCTTGTCCTGCTTGTGAAAGCTTTTACATTTGCTGTTTTTAGGAGAACCTGGAGCAGCAACACTGGTGTATTTGTAATAAACAGCAGAAGTGGGTTAGTATTGGCCATTGTGATCGAACAGTCAAAAAAAAAGCTGCTCTAAGAGATCCTCAAACCTCAAGCTCAATTAACAGGAAATTGAGAGCAAAAGAGGTCTCAGACACACTTAAAGAAACACCACAACAATGAGCTTCAGTAGCAAAGATGGAGACAAAACAGGAAAAACATGGTCTTACCATTATAATAAACACACAAAATTCAAATAAACCGATATATTATTGCCACTGACAGGCTAAGAGGGCCCGAAATGTAATGTAATATGGCTACAAGTGTGGAGAAATTGTGCTTCTAATGTTCATATTTTTCATAACATCCTCGATGCTTAACAGTTACTGTTAACTCCATCTAAAATCAGATCCACCAACCACATTCTGCATGTCAACAGTCTCATCAGCAGCAGCCTCATAAGAACCCTTCAACCCTGATTGAGACAGCCTGCACAGCAGTCTGGAAACCTCAGCACAGCAGCTTTTAGAGGCACAAAGGACAGCTGACCCTTTTTGCTTATTATCCAGTAAGCAGATCAGAGAGCACACCGTGCCCCCACACAAGAGATGCATATTTAACTGCATGTGCATTTACTGTATATCAGTTCTACTATAAGGCAGGCACAAAGACACTGCTGTTTTAACATCACTGCCTGGCTGCAAAGTGTTTTCTCTTTCCCGACCTATTCTTCAACTCTTGGTGACACTACCTCAAGTAAAATTACTTTGAATCTTGATATTATGAAGCCATTACTGTGTCTAAACGCAAAACAGGCACCAGACAGAGACTGCACATGAACCAGGGGCTGATTTTGTTGGCATGATGGTGAACAAAACAATCTCACTCAGCATTCTTCCAAATCAATGTAGTTGAACAGCCTCTTTAAGAGAAAATTCTCATCCACTTGCTAGTGTCACACTGAAGTCTTCATATATATTTCAACATGAACTCCAATCGTACTATCTCTGCATTTCAGACCCTCTGTAAGGTTAAACTGACAGACCTCCACGCCTTCGTTCCCTACAGTCTTGACTCAAAGCCTCACACTTCTCAAGTTCCACCATTAAAGCGAACTCTTAAAACGTGGCCAAATGCTGTTTGTTTTTGAACAGCTTTATTTACCAATGACTCCTTGTACATGTGGGCATTGTCAGTTTGATTCATTCCTTGCTCCCTGAGAGCTATATAGAAATGATATTTATTTGTGGACACTACATTTACTTACTATAGCTTCTTAATAATAACAACAACAACAATAATAACAATAATAATGCTGTTTTGTCCTTGGGAAATTGAACTAAATTATGATGCTCTTTTGATCACATTTGCCATCACATTTTCTAGCAGGGGAGAAAATATGATCTTTATTCAGCGTAGGTGACAGTGTAGGAGAGCAAAATGTGCCCTTATTATCGAGGAGACACCCAATAACAGTCACAAAAACATTAATTATTGGCTATGAACGTGCAGATTAGAAACAGAAACCACCATTCCCCCCTATTATGATACAAAACAGGATCTTCTCACAAGGACATCACAGCAGAGCTATTAATTACACCACTGCACACGATAAAGAGAAGACTGGTGCTGATTTCTTGATGAGAACAGAGATGCGAGGAAGCCAAGACTGTTGTTTGTTCTTTCATTTTGGCTATTACTGTTACATAGTTTTAAGGTGAGCTAGATAGGCCAAGGGCAGTTCTGTTCTCTTCCTCAGGGGCCCAGATCCAGGCCCACAAAGTGCAGTCTACAGACCTGCAGCATATGTGCATGTTGGACTTGCTGGAAAGCAAAAAAAAAAAAAACAACTTATTTTGCATTTGAGTTTTTGGGGAGGACACAATCAGCTTTGAGAGTCAAAATCAGTCTGTAATATTGCTCTGACGCACAAGGCAGCAAGTGACAAAAAATATTTTTTGGAAAGATATTGTAACTAAATTGAAACGGTCTCAGAAGTGATTAATTAGTTCAGCACTCTTTTTTTACACGTTTTGTGCTTGGCTCAAGATTTCTTGCTTTTGAATCAAGCCACTCACACGCATGCACACACACACACATGCACACACACACACACACACACACACACACACACACACACACACACACACACACACACACACACACACACACACTGTCCTGGAGCCTGATCATCTCATGGCCTCCACTGAGAATCTCTAAATAGGCCAAGTGTTCATTTTCTCTAGAGTTTCCTTGCCTTACTGTGTTGTGTCACATCAATTATAGAGCAATAAGAAGCACATGCCTCCTGCACTTATTCCATCTGCTTCACTGAGCACCGGACGAGCGCAGAGAGCAGCAAAGACCAGATACATCTTACTGTACCATTACAGTAAAGCTTACATAAAGTGAGCAGTGTTCTTCCTTTAAGACTCGTGTCACCTGGCCAATGCACTGGGCTGCTATCACTGTATCACTTCTTGTAGAAAACAACAGCTTTATTGAATAAGTGATTAATACCTGATTGTATAAAAAGTCAGAAATATTGATAGAAGCATGTCACAAGTTACCAGGGTAAAAAATATATATATTTTGGCTGCTGAAATGTTGGAAAATTCAATAGATAATAATCTTAAACAGAGAACGGTGAGCAGATCCTTAGCTTTAATTAATTGAATGCAGCAAATGTTTCCTATTTTTACTTTTTTTGATGACTTTAATGATTGATGGTTTACAAAAATAGTCATCAAAAGTTCCCCATTGACTTCCAATCAATTACACTAACTTCAATCTCGGACTTTATGTAGTCTATGCGACTTCAGCATGACAGAGGCTGAGAAACATCACAGTTTAATGGCAGAAATAGTACCAGGTGGCTTGATCAACCTCATGCTACAAATCTGGATCATTTATGTAGCTGTATGACCATGACACATGCTGGCCTCGAGAGCCTAACACCAACAGCAAAGCCTGTTTTGGCAGCGATTGTGTAGGTGCAGCAAAGAAACACCGACTGTGTAATTGCCACATGCCACCATCAGCTGTGCAGGAGAAATACTGGTTGTTTCATCAATGCAAAGGCTGGAGTGAATGGAGCAGCAGCAATTCAGTTTCTATTTCTTCACTTGCTCTGACAGCAGACCACTTGATTGATGGCCATACTCGAGAGATGAAAGTGAACATTGCATTGAGGCTATACACTGTTTCAAATTACAGTCAGACACCAGGTCAGTCCTGGAGTCTCCCTGAAGCATGAGATACAGAGCTCTCCTACAGCACAGGAGACCATTAGTATCTCGACAACCTCAGATTTTGCATTGCAGCATCCATATACTGAACAGAATGATGGCTGGTGCACTCCCTCTACATGACATGATGATGGTAACAGCAGCAGCGGGTCAACCGGTTTCAACATCCACCTTCCCCTGTGCCGTCTGCAAATGTCTCTGGTTATATTTTTCTCCATCCCTGCACATTAGCGCATAAGACTGCTGACAGATGGGAAATCAAGTATGGCAAGCCTCTCCTTACCTGGCAATCGGGCAAGATAATGGCTGCTGTCACCGTAGCTGACAGGCGGCGAAGTGTAATTTCTGCAGTATTCTGCACTCTGGTAGTACGCTGCATCACCGTTCTTCAGCTGCAGCGCCATCATCGCGGTCACATCCCTTTGCCAACTTCTCCTCTCCAAAACCCGGGCGGTCAGGCAGGATGACAGTCCCTACCACACGCTCAGACACCGTGGCTCTCACCGGAGGGGTGTCTTCCAGAGGAGAACGAAAATCAGGAAGAGACAGTTTGCAACAACAAAGATTAATCCACAACATGTAAACACATTTCGTTTGTCTTTTCACAGTAAATGTCGACAAACATGTTCTCATTCGCGAAACTAGATTATTCACGACATTAAGCCTGCAGAGGTTCCTCCAGCACCCCTCTCCTTCTTGGTACAGTCCATTTCCGATGCCACCGCTGCTGATTTGCATGGGTGGCAATCATGACACATTGTATAAATATGTTACACCTCTGAGGTATATTCAGATCACCCGTACGGACTATTTGTGAGTCTCAAATCTGTAGAAAAAACAGCCGACCAGGCGTTGTGATGAAAATGTTGATTAGATATGGGCAAATTAAATTAAGTGCAACGATAATTTCAATGGAATTTAGCCAGTAGAAACAGGATAAAGAATTTAAAAGTAAAGTTGCAAGAGGTAATAAATCTTACTCTTCTTCCTCTTATCATTATTGTTATTATTATTATTATTGGCCATATCATATTATAGTCGTATACAGTATAGTACATTGCACATTATCAAAATTACTTATTTCAGTATGTTTCTTATTTTTATAGAGAAAGTGGGCTTTCAGTTATGTATGTATTTCATATTAATGCATTATTGTCATACTGTGTCTATGTTTTTTGTCCATATACGGCATATAGCACTGCTATATATGCTTATATTTCATATTTATTGTATTTATTATTCATACGTGTGGCTTATACCTACGGTATGTTTATAAAATGTTTAGTCAAAGTGACGTGTCCTTCAATTTATTGTTTTATTCTACTTATTTAATTGAGATTGTCCCATTTTCTTATGTTCAGTTTGTCTCTTGTGCTGCTGTAAAGTGTGAATTTCTGTCCCCGGACATCAATGATGTCTCATATTATCTTCTTATCTTACCAAATAGTGGGCTTCTTAGAAAAAGCAAGCAGGTGTCACGCCCACAAACAAAAACATTTTTGGTATCAAATTCATTGTGTTCTGAGATGATATTATGTGGTGCTGCAATAACATCTGTATAAAAGATATGGTTTTGTGGTTTGAAACTCAATAGGGGCGACGTGTTACACCACTAACCCATCGCAGCGATGATTCACACACAGTTTCACTCTCTCAGTATGTGTGTGTTTGTGTGTTAGAGGAAGGGAGGAGGGCCCCAGACAGACAGCGTGGCTGCTTTGCCGCAGCAAGTCTAATGTCCAGTTGACCAGCAGCGCAGCTGCTCAAAACATCCTCAGGTCCAGCCCTTCTCACTGGACATTGTGGACATATTTTCTGCATCTATACATCTTAGAGCCCACAAGACGAGAGGATTTATTTTCGGCGTGGAGTAACGGCTCCTGTCACGGATAGCTGGCACAGAGGCTGCCAGACGTCAGATCACAGGCTGCTTTGCCCGGCACCGTGAGCCACCAAGCGGCCGTAGGGACCTGGAGGGGCTGGCTAGCTGGAAGGCTAGCTAGCTGGCATTAGCCTGGGAGAGCCTCTCTGACCAGCATCCTGAAGTACTTCACTGCGTTGACGCCAAGTCAAAGGGGTAAGCTATAATGATACACGAGCTACAAATGTATCTTTTAGTAGACAAATGGCTCATGCTTCTTGTTGGTAATATATTTTCCAACAAGGGGATGACAGGCTCATCGTTAGCCGTTAGCTGCTGAAGAAGAAAGCTAGCTAACGGTAACCGTTCCCAAACTGGTGGACATCAACGCTAGTCCAAAGAGATGTTTGTCGTGAAACAGGGCCGACATGGTTAGACTTGTTGTAGACCTCTGATATTTCAGAGTTACATACACCCGTATGTCATTATACGGAGAGGTCTCACAGTGCTATGGAGCTGTCATCTCAAAGCTGTCATTCCCAAACACTCAACGTTAGCTAACCAGCTGCTAGTCAGCGTGAATCAGGCTATTGATGGAGATTGTGCGTGATGTTGTTTGTGTTTTAATCTCCTTTCCTCCTAACACATATTTCTGTGACAGCGTGAAGATGGACTGAAACATGAAGGGAGGAACTGCCCAATCATCACAATAGGAGGGCTTCTCTTTAAGGTATGCTTCACAACTTTCTCTCTACATCTCCAGGCTTCTGTTGACTGTCTATAAGAACACTACATCCAGTGTTGTCTGAAACGGAAATCAATCATGGTTTGTATCATGTGTCTTTTTTTAAAGCCAGTTTGTTGTGTCATGGCCAAACCTTCTGTTAACCACAAACACAGTGTATTAGGTGTTAGAGACTGAGCATGTGTTTGATCTTGCCAGCCCGTCACCTCGAGCCTACACAACTAGCCATGCAGTTGTGTTTGAGTATTCAAGGCAAGCTTGTGTCTAGGCCAATGTTTCTCCACTCCCCACATCCTGTGTTGTGAGGAAGCTTCCTCTTTTGTCCTAAAGTGCTTAGCTGCATCCTGATCAGGGTCACAGATCGCAGAACTGCTCAAAGGGTGGTTTGTTCTAACTCAGGGTTTTCTGTTTTTACTTGTTTTTGTACATATTCAGTGCTACCGTTGTTTTCCATTCTCATTGACATTTTGCTGCATTTTTGTCTCAGTCACAACACTTTAAGTGGGTGGACAGATTTACATCAGCGGGACTGATGGCTTAATGTCAGAATTTCAGAGGATGCTATCCTTTATTTTTCCTCTCAGTTGCACCTTGTGCATCACCAGGGCATCCACCCATTCACCCCTTGATGCTTAATTTGGTCAGTTTTGTATTTTCCACAGTGGAAGCTTTGCACCCTTCCTTTGCAGCTTCCTCCACCTGGTGTCTACTCCAACTTTAAGACTGACAATTTTAACTATGCTTGTTGCTATTTTTTGTGGCCATTTCTCTGGTTCTGAAACAGGAAGATGATGTTCCCTTTGTTAATCATGCCTGCAAAGCTCTGATCGGCTTGGTTGCTTTTTCAACCAGGGAAACAGCTGTCAGTGTGCATTACACCAAACTTGTTTGAGTTACTGACAAAAGTTGACATGTGGGTGGAGAATCAGAGGCTAAAGTGCTCCAATGCCAGCAAAGAGATTTGAAACTACCATTATGCCATGGATATGCCTTGTGGTGTCCTCACAGTTTTTCAAACCCCCAAAACATTTCCAAAGTCTGGTGCAGGAGGGCATCTTGCCAGGTGCCTCAATCACTCCATCTGATCTGGGACCCAGGGGCAGTGTTGCTGGGTGCCTAGACTCCTAATAGATGGGATAAGAAAGTTGTGTTGGTATTTTAAAACGAGTCAAGACTTCATGAGCCATTATACTAACAGATCTTAAATGTTGGTGTTTAATGGTCTGAAAGTCCAGGTATACGTGATACAATGACGTTTAACTTATTTAAGTGCTCTATCTTAGTGATAAAGGCTTCTACCTGCATGACCACCATATCCTTATGCTATTTGCTAATGATTGTTTTTCTCAGAGAAAGTAACCACCACCCCAAGTTGAAAAGATAAGATATTGTTTAAATGCACCAATAGTTCCTTGATCTGTTCATAAATGTGTTACAATAATGTAGTTTAAGAAAGATAGAGTAATCAGTGATGTGTTCTTTAAGGATTTCATTATCTTATTCTAAGGACAGTTTGTCTCATTCTCTTTAAATTGTAATACAGGCTGTTTTGTTCAAAATATCTTTTTGTACTTAAGATGTTAAGACGATATAGTCTAGACAGCTAATATAATCCAGAGTATTTTCCACAATTGCAAAAGCTTTTCAAATGAAGAAGAAAAAGAGCAGCATAACGCTCTCTATTCTTTAATGAGTGAAAGAAGTACATTGGCCCGATGAATGATAAGATATGATGAATAATAATTCTTGGTTTTCTTCTCATCCTGATTGCATCTCTGGGAATTGTTTATGGCCGTAAGTTGAGTGAAGGTTAAATTAAGGCTTCATGTTGTAATTTTCTAAGAGCCCACACAAACACATTCTTTCCTATTACTGTGTCGCTATCTGAGGTTGAGTCACCGTGTTCTTTCTGTGTTTGTGAGAGTTGGACCTGAGACATCTGTCTAAAGTGGTTGTGGCACTGAAGTCCCCTGTAAAAATACAGCTATAGCTAGTGTTTGGCTAATGTTGGAGGTTTAGGAAAAAAGCCAATATTGAGTACAGATGCTGTACTGTACTTGGTCATGGCTGACATGTCATTATCTTTTTTTGTTGGCTCGGTGTGGATCACTTAATAAGTGTCAAATTGTGTCAGATTCATGTCAGAATAAAAGTTTCATGTTTCAAGAAACAGAATTTCAAGAAAGAAATCACATTTAACCTGTTTTGGATCTGCATTTTATTCCATCTTCCACCACTACAAAGGTTGTCCTCCATAAATAAAACCTTCAAACTTTGTTGTAGAAGATCTGTTTTGATTTCCTGAAGGCCATCCAGTGCTCAACTTTAGGTTTCTTTATGAAATAAAATGAAACAAAAGACACTGACATGATGCCCATGTAAAAAAAAAATCACATCCAACAAAAAAAGATGTTTTGTATAGAGCTGCCAAACTGAATTTCAACTTAGATCCGCTTTAATTCTCATTGGATCGCTGAAAATAAACTGTTGGCATTGATTCAGAGGTCTGCAACCAGTAGAGGCCTCTCAACCCTTGACCAACCACAGTGGAATGGACAGTCAAACTGGCTTTGGTCTGAAAGATGAGCTCACATCACCTATAACTACAGGATTACTATGTAGTTATTGTTATAGGACTTCTATTATCTTATAGTTGGTGTTGGTGTGGATGTGTTGTAGCATTGGGTATAGTCAGAATTAAATTGAATATTGATTCTTGGTCTCATGACACAATTATGTGTGTAAGTGGTGTAACAGATGTATATAGTAGCATTATTGATGCCCAGATGTAAGAGGATGGGTTGAGAAGTTTTGTGATAAAAGATATGGAGTTGATCTCAGCATTAGAGTATCAGTTCGACGCTTGACCTGAGTCCCCCAAAAGGCAGTGACTTCATTTGTCTTTGCATTTAGTGTCAAGTGTCAAGCCAAGTACTGCTCAGCAAAAGAGCCCATCAGAGTCTGAGTGGGGAAGGAATTTATTCAAATTGGATTGGATCAGAACAGAAAGATGGGTCGATATCAGATGGATACAAGGCTCGTGCACATCTCCCCACATCTGTGAAGCAGTCCTCAGGATTGTGCCATGTGGTAGTGCTGAGTTATCATCAGCAAATTATATTCCAGACTGGATTTATGGTCATGGTCATGAACTTTGGGTCATGACCGAAAGAACGAGGTCCCGGATACAAGCGGCTGAAATGAGTTTCCTCCGCAGGGTGGCAGGGCGCTCCCTTAGAGATAGGGTAAGGAGCTCTGTCACCCGGGAGGAGCTCAGAGTAGAGTCGCTGCTCCTCCACATCGAGAGGAGTCAGCTGAGGTGGCTTGGGCATCTATATAGGATGCCCCCTGGACGCCTCCCAAGGGAGGTGTTCCAGGCATGTCCCACCGGGAGGAGGCCCCGGGGAAGACCCAGGACACGCTGGCACGACTATGTCGCGTGGCTGGCCTGGGAACGCCTCGGGATCCCCCCGGAAGAGCTGGGGGAAGTGTCCAGGGAGAGGGAAGTTTGGGCGTCCCTGCTCAGGCTGCTCCCCCCGCGACCCGGCCCCGGATGAAGCGGGAGAAGACGGTACGGTACGGTACGGATTTAGACCTGCTGAGAAACTGACTTGAAATTTTTACAGGATGCTCTAAATATAGCACTGCTGTTGCAACAAGCAATATGACTTGACCCCAAACAGAAACATTTAGTTCAACTTGACAGAGATGTTTTTTTCCAGAGACCACTGGAAAATTATTTGTCTGTCTCTACATCAGCTAATTGTTCTGTGTGATGAGAGGGGAAAGATAAAGTAATTTCGTTGAAGTTAAAAGTACACATCTAACACCAGAGTTGTGACTGTGCCTCCTGCTATGTGTTTCACGTTGCTTTCACTTTAAGGACAAGTCAATGTCTTCCAGCCTTTTCTTTTGCACATGCATAGACAGGCATGCACATCTGTGCCTTTTTGAGTTCATGCATTATGGTTTCTGCAGTGACCCACTTAATATGCGTCTAAAGTAATGATTCTGATGGAACATGAGTTAAATCTACATACCATAAAAACTTCTGGACTGTAAGTGCAGCCTGTTGATAAGATACACAATGCCAGTTTTACACACGCCAACAATACTCTGCAGTCAGTCACTCTGCTGTGTGGTTGACTGAACATGCTTGTTCTCCTTAACTCAGTGAACACAGCTGAGCCTTAGCCGCAGCGAGTAGGCAGGACTGTGTAGCTCACGATGAGCCAAAAGTCACTGGATTCGTCATTGAACAGTTTGTGTCAGTTGGTAAACCGTGCTTCTGACCAATTTACTAATCAAACAGCATTCTCCTGAGTCTGTACAGAAGCATCAAGTAAACTGTAAATAAACAAACAACACCTCAGTTTTTTGTGTTTTTTGAAGCATCACAACTGGGGCATGCAGTAAATTGAACAATGCATTCAGTCTGTGCTTTACAGTTATCTTACTTATTTTATGTTATCTTGCAGGTTGTGCTCTGCAGCTTAACTGTGTGACTGAGCTGGGAGACAGAGAGGAAGATGCCTCCCAGGCCGTCCTCAGGGGAGCTATGGGGCATCCACTTGATGCCTCCCAGGTATGACATGCTGGATTCTATTGTGGACACAAATGCACTTTGTATTTTTGACAACTATTGGCCTGTAAATGTCATGATTTTGCCAATAAAAAACTCAAATGCCAATGCATTTATTTCCTATATTGTATCATGTGTTGTGATTGAATCCTTATTTAATGTCAAGAAATTCCTAACAGTGTGAGATCATAGCAAGGGAAAAATATAGAATTCATTAAGTCGTCAACAATGTCTAATGATGCTGTTTGACTGCAGGATCCTGGTGGACTGCCTGCTGCCCAATGGGATGATTCTGACCCTGGAATGTCTCCGTGAGGCCACGCTCATTACCATCAAACATGAGCTGTTCAAGGAGGCCAGGAAATATCCCCTCCATCACCTCCTACAGGAGGAGACATCCTACATCTTTGTCAGTGTTACGCAGGTAAGAATTCTCTGTGACAGTGAGAGTATCTGGTAGACAGAGGAGTCCATCTAAATGAGAAAACATGGTGGAAATTCTATTATTGATAGTTTGATGGACATACATTGGACAGACATGGACAAACATTTGTCTGAAGCTGCCAAAGCTCTTTATGTAGGTGTTACTGAAAAGAAATATGTCTCTGGAACTGATCAGATACTGTACATTAGATAAAGCCAATCTATTCCTGCTCCCTGAAAATAACAGGGAGACCCTGCCTCCACTTTGTTGTGAATGGAAGGCTCACGAAAATACATAGTTTACAGTTTTCTCGCCATTCTACAAAACAGAACACATCTTACTTCTAGAAAGCTTCCCTGAGCTTAAAAACACACCGTGCTTTGCACTTTTCCAAAACATCCATCCAACCTGCAGGAAGGCTATCAGCTCTTACAGCAATTCACCTTTGGCTCTCATGAAAAAAACGAAGTGGAACATTTTGAACGCGGTTGTTTTTCCTGCCTTCAGGAAGCAGAGCGGGAGGAGTTCTATGATGAGACCCGGAGACTGTGTGACCTCCGACTCTTTCAGCCCTTCCTCAAGGTCATTGAACCAGTTGGCAACAGAGAGGAAAAGATCCTCAACAGAGAAATTGGTGAGAGGTTCTTCCCCTCTAACAGCATTGGTTCTGCTGTAGCCGTGTTTTTTTTTTAAATTAATTTTGTTTGTTAAAAATATGAATGTTTTCATGTTCCGTTATATCAATAAATATTTTTATTAAGAGTAGCAATATTGTTACTAAATTTGAAGAAAAGTATTATTCTTTAATCTGATACGTATTTGATGGGAATGAAAAAATTTACCTGAGTTAATTTTAAGCTTGACATATTAAGCAGAACTGATGCACGCAAGCTCCTTATGTTTGTTTTGGATTGCTGTTTTGCTATGGAAAACATTATTTTGCTGTCTCTAACCGGACCATTCTAGACAACCCCCCCCCCAGCTCACTGGCTCTTCTTTCTATTCGTTCAGGTTTCGCCATTGGTATGCCTGTGTGTGAGTTTGACCTCGTGAAGGACCCCGAGGTTCAGGACTTCAGGAGAAACATCCTGAACGTTTGTAAAGACTCTGTGGAGCTGAGAGATGCCAGCGGGCCCCACAGTAGAGCACTGTATGTTTACCCACCCAATGTAGAATCCACACAGGAACTTCCCAAACACATCTATAGCAAACTGGACAAAGGTAGGCAACAGTTTTGGTTTGTGTTTTGTTCAGTGTGGAATCCAACCAGTGTCACAGGAAAAGAGAAAAACAAGAATCTTTGGAAATAGGAAATGTATGATGTCTGATCAGGCCTCTGAGTGTTATTTGTGAGACAGTAAAACACAAAAAAGCACTTAAAAACAACAGGAGGTCAACAGGAAGCAAGAAGTGAACATTTTAGTCTCTCATCAATACTTAATGGCTGCTAGCCTCGACAATGGATAGGAACTACAATAATGAGCACGGCAATCAATGAATTGAAGTGCTATTAGTGTGACGCTATTGTATCGAAACAATACTTAGAAAGGAAGCACAGTACTCAATATAATACCCTCAGCCCTCGGGATGATTAAAGGTGGGTTATTGTTTCCTGGTTGCCGCTCGAGTGAAATTAGATTTATTGATTCTTTTTTCTCAGCCTCCCTGTTGATCTGTTTTTCCATCTGTCTCCTCTTCTAGGTCAGATTATTGTTGTGATTTGGGTGATTGTTTCTCCAAATAACGACAAACAAAAGTATACATTGAAGATCAACCACGACTGTGTGCCTGAGCAGGTGTGGTGAATGTGCACTGAAATGAAAAGACATTGAATCAGCCATGAGCCGCACTGCATAGCACCTGCATTTTTTAATTCAGCGTGACGACATTGAAGGTTGTCACTACAGGCGTTGCCATAGTCTAATATAGGCTGTCTGCATGCTTCTTGTCCTAAAGGTGATAGCAGAGGCCATTCGTAAGAAGACACGCAGCATGCTGCTGTCCCCAGAGCAGCTCAAGATGTGTGTTCAGGAATATCAGGGTAAATACATCCTCAAAGTTTGTGGCTGTGATGAGTACCTGCTGGAAAAGTACCCCATCAGCCAGTATAAGGTAAGAGACATGTGGGCAAAAATCTGTTTAAAGTAGTAAATATTTTGGCCTTAAATGGCTAATCTGCTGGATCAGGCTCAGGGCTGATCCAGGTCTGTTTCATGAATCCATATTAGGATATATCTAAAGCCTGATCCATTTCAGGTCCTTTATTTATTGTAAGCATTGTGAATATGACAACACAACACATTCACATTCATTTTCGTTACTTTCGTTAAAACACTGGAACCATTTCCTTACGCACAGTGACGTGAGCCCACTCTCAGAGTCTGGAAAAATTTCATGTGAGCCAGATCAAAGTAGAAGATGCTCAAAGTGTCACTGTTACGCGCAACGGTCAGTCGGCAGCTGCTGGAAAATGACCAATTGGCATCATTGATTACACTTACGCACAGCGTAACTCTATCAGCTCTGTGCAATTTTGTTCTAACTGTCCTCCTCTGCATCATCCCTCTCTCTGTCTCTCTCCCTCTAGTATATCCGAAGTTGCATCATGCTGGCCAGGATGCCTAACCTGATGCTAATGGCTAAGGACAGTCTGTACACTCAGCTGCCTACAGATAACTTTGTCATGCCGTCATACTCTCGACGCATATCCACGGCAACGTCCTATATGAATGGCGAGGCGGCTGCCAAGTCGCTGTGGACCATCAACGGAACACTGCGAATACGAATCCTCTGCGCCACCTATGTTAACGTCAATATACGTGACATAGACAAGGTGGGGATGCAAAGGAATATGTCAGTTTCTGTGTTGAGCAGTCAAATTAAGCCACAGATCCTTGACTCTGATACACGGATGGCTGGAGAAGAGCGAGAGGAATAATCTTTTAGTAAAAAATGAATATATTAGATGTAATGTAATACCTTCGAGCCATATCAGTTGACTGTTTTTGCAGTTGTGCGCATTGTCCCATCGTCCAACTCCCCCTCTTCCTGTGAAAACAAACACTCATTGTCCAGGTCTCATGGGAACGGAGACCTTTACGAAGAGAAAGTAGCACTGGTACCTCATGTTGGTGTGCTTTGTGTCCTCCTTTGTGCAAATATAACCAGTCTGAACAGAATTGCCTGACTGCATGCTGCTGAAGTGTAATGATCATTTAACTTGACAGCTGTTGGGTGCTATTAATCGTGCACTTCTGAGACAAGTTGTCCCACAGAGCAATCTCTTAATAATGTTGTAAAGATATATCACGTTTTTTTATCTATGTTTTTTCTGTTTTTCTTTCATTTCACATCTCTTGTGTTCTTATAGATATATGTGAGAACAGGCATTTACCATGGAGGTGAACAGATGTGTGACAATGTCAACACACAGAGAGTGCCCTGCTCTAACCCCAGGTAAAGTGCCATTTACATTACCTCATTACAATACCTTTGAATACATTACAGCCGCCCTTAAATGTAGGACCCTTTAGCTATGATATTAGCTTTAGTTGCTTTTCTTAATGTAAACAAAATATGTGAGCCACAGTTGTCGTGCGGTGAAAAGTAAAACCAGAAAACATGGGATTCAATAAAATGCTACAAATCAATTCAAGTAGTAATGGTGGAGATAACTAAGACTTTCATTCACCTTCTCTCTATTTCATTGAAATATTTGTTTGGACAGTTTACTCTGCTAATTGACTTGAAGCAGTCAAAGGCAGGAGGGTAAAGTTAACAGTTTAGTACAGGCCTGGTAGAACAATGTTCATATTCAACAATTTTGGCATTGATGTATCTGCTTGGTGTCACTTTCTAAGCTGTGCTGCTGAAGCTTCAGCTCAGCTTGGCCCTGTGTTATAGCAGTGCAGGCTTTTTGAACATTCAGTTTTCTTTCACTGGAAGCACTTTAGGGTGCTGTGGTTGTAGCTTGCCCTGTGAGCCTCTATTTGAGATTGTTCTGTTTCATAAATGATCTCTCTGTCTCTTTCATTCTTTATCCACAGGTGGAATGAGTGGCTCACCTATGATATGTACATCCCAGACATACCCCGTGCTGCCAGACTCTGCCTCTCCATCTGCTCTGTCAAGGGCAGGAAGGGAGCCAAGGAGGTAGGATAGAAAGCACTGACATGGGGGAAATGACTTGGCAGTGCAACTTGAGTTGCAGTGCAAAAACAGGAAGTATTGTAATAGGCCATTTATGTGAATTTTTTATATTATATTTTTTGATTGAAACACTCAAATCTATGACAAGGCACAGCAAACCAAAACTGAGCTCATAATAGTAGCCAAACTAAGACCTGATCATACAAATACCAATAGCAGTGTTATATTCGCGATAAGCGGACAGGACTACAGTGGTCACAGTCTAAAGATGGCAGAAAGCAGATCTCCATGTGTCTAAATCTTTTAACACTGTCATGCTAACCCATTCTGGAGGAACTTACACGGCATAGGTACCGTGTGTGTGTGTGTGTGTGTGTGTGTGTGTGTGTGTGTGTGTGTGTGTATGTGTGTGTATGTGCTGGTGTTGGCACATAAGCTTAGCCTACACTATGTGTCAGTCTGTCTGAGTATATGTGGCCAAGGTGAATGGGAGCTGTGGTGTCGTCTTTGGTTCTGTTTAATTACTAATCAGCCATGGGCACTGTGGTGGCAGAAAACATCAACAGAAACACAATCAGCAGAGGGGACCTTTCCATTCGCGTTAGAATACTGTAGGTTTCGCTTTTGCAGATCATATTGATGGCATGTTGAGAAAAAGGCGAATTGAAAAACAGAATACTGATAATGTAAAATCAAAATTAGGGCTGTAAAGTTCAGAAATACATTAAATTTAAAACTTGATTGATAATTTGTGTAGCATAAAATTAAGATATTCTAGATCCTTACATCAGATTTACAATAAACAGAATGACTGTCTGTACATTGCACTCTATGTTTTAGAAACTGTGTGGTGTAAAACTGTTGTCTGTGTTTTTGTGCACTGGGTCTGATACTTGTAACAGACACCCACACTGATTGATTTTTCTTCCATCTCTCTGTGGTGGAAGAGAGAGACAGGTTTGTGTGTGTGTGTGTGTGTGTGTGTGTGTGTGTGTGTTTGTGTTTGTGCGTGGAGTGTATCAATGAATGACTTGGGTATTGTAACAGACACCTGGGGTGAGTCCTGTCTCATACCGCGCCATGCCAGGTTGAGGTCAGGTTAGCGGATGCTCTTTCATGCCCCACTTGAATTAAAGATAAACACTTCTCTACAGCAGCCTTTTGTGCTAGCACTTACTATAAATAGGTGCATTTTGACTGGCTGTCTGCATGTAACTCAGTCTGCCTCACAATGTTGCCCTTTGTCACCTGGTTCCATCACTGCCCCTTAGTGAAGACTCACTCTGCAGATCAAGATGTTATCTTAAACATTTCCTTAACCTTTGTGAAGGCTTACGTGGCAGCTTTGGCAGAAGGAGTACTGTGGTTGAAAGACTGCTCAATAACCTTTACAAAGAGAAACTATTTTTTATTTGATGATTTTTCTCTCCTTTGGGCCACAACCAACAATCTCATAATCAAGCACTTAGAAAGGTCCAGTTCAGAGTTTAATTGAATATTCTGCCAGAACTCTAACAGATAAACGACTGTACTATCATAGACAGCACCAATTTACAGCAGCAGACAGGACACATTTCATGGCTTACGTACTTAACCTTTCAGGACGAATGAGTGTAGGCATGAGAGTCTAGCTACTACTGTAACTAGTTTTCTTATTAAACCTTGTTAAAAGCCTTTCATTCAATAAAATCAATCAGAAGTTATTCAGCTGTATCAGCACTGTAACCCACATCAACCTTTTAAAACCCTTTAAAATCTTTTTCAAACCTGATCATTGAAACTTATTTCTGTTAGGGCATCCATATGCTGCAACACATTAAAGGCAAATAACCACTTTCACCAAAGAGCACTTCCTTTGTGCCAAACCAAAAATACTAGTTGACCTCTGCAATGGGGAAACACTGAGCACCTCAAACAATGGAGCGTTTTGTCAGAATGAGCGGTGCATGATCAGTTTTGGTTTAAGTTCCATTGGTCACTGGGAAAGTTGATTTTCACCGGTTTTGAAGACCTGAAATGAGTTCTGCTGGACTGACCTTAGCTGTGACTGTTAACCTGTTAATGTGTTGTCTGGCTTTCACTTGGCTTAAGTACCTTTTTGTTTTTATCCTAACCATTGGCTAACACATGAGTGAGTCAGGTTGTGTTTTATAGAGACTTCTATAACCTTAATGAGATCACATACTTCTAAACTGTGAGTCCCAGAATATGTTGGCGTTAAAACCATCTTTGATTCAGAGTTATGCACCATCTGTCTATGTTTTTTCCCATGAGTGTCTCATATCGAACTTAATTACATTTGCAATCATTGGCTTTGTCTCTTTCCATACTTGTCTGTCTCCCTTTAGGAGCACTGTCCACTAGCTTGGGGTAATATTAACTTGTTTGACTACACTCACACTCTGGTGGCCAACAAGATGGCTTTGAACCTCTGGCCTGTCCCTCATGGCCTTGAAGACCTCCTCAACCCCATCGGAGTCACTGGATCCAACCCTAATAAGGTACTCAAATTCAGCAATTCATATGGGGTCTGTACCAGAGATGGGGCATAAGAAAGTAACAGATTTGAGCAATATTGTCATTCACACAATGTGATAATATTCTTTAATCTCTCTTGTTCAGGAAACCCCTTGTCTGGAGCTGGAGTTTGACCACTTTAGTAGTTCAGTTAAATACCCAGATATGAATGCAGTAGAGGATCATGCAAACTGGACCATCTCGAGGGAACTGGGGTTTAACTACAACCTCTCTGGACAGGTAATGACCAGCTTACTAGCTGCTAACCCGTGGATGACTGGAAAGACCCAACAACACAGTGGGTTCATGAGTTATGGTTTTTAAAATTGTTTATTAATGAAGATGTTTGAATTTCATTCGACCCCTTTGTGGCGTGAGATATTTTGACATTGATTTATTAGGCCATAATGCATGGTGTGGATGTGTCCTTGTTGAAGGCTTTACATATAATGATCCAATCTGCTAAGTAAGCTGTGATGGTAGTGTGTAAGTAACATGAACTGATATACGTGTTATGCAAGACGCCATGTGTAATTACAGGTAAGTGTTATTGAGTCTGTTGTGTATATAATCTGTGTAAGTCTTTATAACACGCAGCAGTGCCAGTTGGTAAACTGAATGTATAGTTAGATGTCAATGAATGTTAGAGCTCTTTTCAATTTATTTTTGACACTTCTTTATATTGAAAATGTAGATATTAGCAATATTAGGTCAATAAGTGATTTGGTAAATATGGTTCATTTTCAGCGCAACAATTAGCAATAAAAAGTAATTGTTGACTTAAACTTTGTGAACTGAGTTGGTTCCATGTGACTCAGCAGTGACACCGTGAGCTGTTCAGTTATTCATGGTGGTGTTGGTGGTGGTGTCTTATCAGATTTCTGCATGATGTGTGGCATGAGAACCTGACTTCTGATGTGATAATGTGACTTGTGGTTGGAGTTACTTCACCATATGAGAGGATGTGTTAAATTATTTATGATATATGTGTGTGTGTGTGTGTCAAATGTAAGGAGTGCCAACTCGGTGGTGTGATGCTTATTTCACCTGGCTTGATCCTGACCAGATAATTGTTTGATTTTATAGGAATCACAGTGAAAATCTACATGAACATTGTATTTACACAGACAGAAGCTGTACTTGGTTTTGTTAAGAAGATAATTAGAATACACGATACAAAATTTGTGCTCTTGGCAAAGGGAGAAGCTCAAATTCAGGGTTTGAGGGTAATGTCAGTTTTGTTGACAACTTGAGCCAGATGCTGTGTGATGTTCACAGCATCTGGCTGCATCACACTCCAGCTGCGCTCTGGCCCCTTTCGCAGTTTCAATGCCTATGACTCTATAAACTATAAAGATAGAGTTCTTTACTGGCATTTTTTGTGTTTTCTGCGCATAAATACACGTTTGCAGCTCATTTAGATGTGTTAACAGAAGCTTTTTGGTTCTGTTGACTTCTCTGTTATCACTCATCATCACAATAAAACAATGACTGTATCTGCTGTTCAGCAGCTTGTTACCGATTAATGGTCAACATAGTATTTATTTATTTGTACTTGTTCTGTTGTCTGATGACAGAAACAGAAAACTATGCAAATCAGAGCAACAACTCGTGATATTTGGCAGCATGAAAATGCAGTGACAGTGAGCATAGAGAGAAACGGGACTGAACAGAGATTTTACAAGCTGTTTCACTTAGTGCAAAGAGGAAAAGCTAGTTGTAAAGATAAAGTCAACAAAGGAAGTGCAACATTAAAAAATCATTTCAAGTCAGTAACTGTGAATGCAGGCAATTGAATATATTCTCAAGTGAATTTCATGCTTCAGGTACTACAGCATGTCTGGATACAGAAGAAAATGGACTATATGAAGGAAGCACTGTACTGATAGTACGTGACAGTTAACTGGAAAGCAGGACTGTGGTAATTTTAACTCTGTGCACTGATTTAGAACTGTGGCCAAACTGTTGACCAGGACCATAGTGGACATAGTTGAGTAAATGAAGTACAAGATAGTACAAAAAAAGGGAAATAGTAAATAGTTGTACATAATGTTAATGTGGCCTGTTTTACAGGTCCATCAGATAATGTGCGTTGCAAGAGAGCTGGACTGTTCAGTGTTTATTTATATATGAGGATAGTGTAATGTGATGTATTAAGTAATTCCTTCATTAACTTGAGCTGTTTGAGAAGCTTCCCCAGCAGTTATGGATCTTAACGGAGTACAACTTTTAAAGATCCAAGCTATGTTTGTTGCTCATAGTGAGTGCATGGCTGAGTGTCCAGACAAGCAAATATTTGTTAGGTTACTGCTATAAAGGAAGTAAGTATGTAAAGCTTTATTTATATAGCACTTTTTAAAACATAGTTGCAAAGTGCTTCACACACAGGACGAGATGAACAGCACAATGAGACACAGACCAGACAACAAAGCCCAGATTGGAGATCTGTAAAAAGGATTGCCTATAAAAATGTGTTTTTAGGAGCTACTTGAAACAGTCCAAAGATTCAGCAAATCCGATTGATGGGGAAGATGATTCCCGAGGGTTGGGTCTGAAACAGCAGAGGCACGATCGCCTTTTGTTTTGCCGTTGGATCACCATGCAAGAACAGGAGTAATGTTGGACCGTCGGCTAGTTCTAATTGAGCAGCCAGTCAGCTGCATTCTGAGCTGACTAGGGACAGTTTAGACAAAGATGCTTTGATGCAAGGAAAAAAATAACAAGGGAAGCTGTAATAATAAGTGATAAAGCAAATAACACTGCTGGTGAAGGTACAATATGAGTTTTATTTTGTTTTATTGTATCACTGTATTTTATTACAGAGCAAATGTAGGGAGGCGTCAGGAGCTCATCCAGTAACTTGACAGCCAACAGGTTAATTATAGTACTGTTAGTAATGTAATAATGCAGTGTTTAAAGTATTTTCTCTGTGTTGTGTTTCAGAGCAACCGTGTGGCCAGAGATCACGCCTTGACAGAGAGCGACACCGAGCAGCTGAAACAGCTGAGTAACAGAGACCCTCTGTCAGAAATCACTGAGCAGGAGAAAGACTTCCTCTGGAGACACAGGTAACCTGCCAACCAGCAAACATCACACTACTCTGCTTCACCACATAGCACTAAAAGGACGGCTTTATGAAAAGCCATAGATGAGATAGAACGACAGATTTCACAGTTCAGACTCGTTGGTAAATTTACTGAATGTCACTTCAACCCAGATTCAGATCAAGCTTAATCTTGAAGGTTAATGCCTGAAACATTTTCATCTCATTTTTAAATCACTACTCACTTTTTGTTCAAAAAAGCCAAAATATATTTGTGGGATTAGCCATATTCTGCATGCTGCATCCTTAAACTGGGACGCAACACACAGTAGTTATCCTCTTTCTCTTTCTCCGTCAGGCACTACTGCATGAACATTCCTGAGATCCTCCCCAAGATCCTTCTCGCTGTCAAGTGGAACTCCAGAGATGAAGTAGCACAGGTAATGACATACTATTTCATGCCTGCTTGTTATATAAAGGCGTCCTCAGAACAGAGGAACAGCATTGAAGAAAATAGGACTGCACAGAGTATAGGATTGTTTATTTGCATAATTGTCATTTTTTGATCAAATGTGTCTACTCAGTTGTAATTGTGTAATATCTCTCTATATATAGATAGATATATGAGTGGCAAATAAGTATGAATTCATATTTCTTGCTTTGTATGTTTCCCAGATGTACTGCCTGTTAAAGGAATGGCCCTCTATCCGTCCTGAGCAGGCCATGGAGCTGCTGGACTGTAACTATCCAGACCCCATGGTCAGGCACTTTGCTGTACGCTGCCTTGACAAATACCTGACTGATGACAAACTATCCCAGTACCTCATCCAGCTTGTACAGGTGGGTCTGACTGAGAGCCAGGGCTGTTGAGTTGAAGGAACTGATAGACAGAAGAATCGAGTAAAAAGCAAAGACATTGAGGAGCAAACAGGGCTATGACTCAAGTGCACTGTGGAGTACCTTTCCTCAGCCTGAGTGTCCTTGACTGTCAGTCTTACATCAGTTGAAAAGCAGCTTTTGTTTGGCCTGTTTTTGTGTGTTGAAGTCTTTCCGATCCGTGATGCCTTAGGTTGTATTTGGTTTACAGTGGCTCCACGGTGGGGAGACATCATAGAGTCTGAGACGATTAATCTGAACCTTCTCTTTGCATCTCCTCCTCTCTTGCTCTAGGTTTTAAAATATGAGCAGTATCTTGACAATCCACTGGCCCGTTTTCTCCTCAAAAAGGCCCTGACCAATCAAAGGATAGGGCATTTCTTCTTCTGGCATCTCAAGTGAGTCACTATCCCGATTGCTTTTCTTCATAGTTACATACCTTCCTTTCTCAGTGTCTTCCTAGAAAGCTTCTCACTCTCAATAAGTCTGTCTCCCCTTTGTCTTTGTGGCTTCCTCACAGGTCAGAAATGCACAATAAAACAGTGAGCCAGAGGTTTGGGCTGCTGTTAGAAGCCTACTGCAGGGCTTGTGGCATGTACCTCAAACACCTGAGCAGGCAGGTAGAAGCCATGGAGAAGCTCATTAACCTCACTGACATCCTGAAACAGGAGAAGAAAGATGAGACGCAGAAGGTAAGGAGGCTGAGTTTTTTGTCCTTTACACCTAAAAACTCCACTGTGTAATATATGGGACACATTGAGGTGATGTTGGTATTCATCTTGATTCATTTTTTCCAAATTATTGCCTGTTCAAAGTTTAAAAAATGACAAGCCTGGCACACTCTGTAGTTGTGATAGAAGTAGCAGTATAAGGCTTCATTCACTGATCAGTCTGTGCCAACACAGTGTCGAACACTGCAGCACTCCACAGATGTCATGTGGGTTTATTTTCTGTTTGACTTAAAAGCACAGTGCTCAGTGTTTGTAGATGTAGGGGCACACAAGCCTCGTTTAGCTGTGTTACTTATAGTATCAAGTCCTCAAGTACAATAAGCAGCAATGACACAGCACAAAACATGCATACCCACACAGCATAACAGGATTTTGTTTATTTATATTTTTGCCACAGCTCATAATGTGATGCTTTTATCACTTTTATCAGTCAGGTTTCATCAGTGGGTTGTTCAGTTATTGACCCTGTTCTAAAAGCACGTTTCTCCACAGCAGACACCACACATAGAATTTTAATTATCACCCACCGTCAGATTTTAGGTGGGATCTGTGTTGTGTTACTCATACTTAATCTTCCAAACATATTCATTCAGCTATTTGATGTTTTTTTGTAACGTCACACAAATGCAGCCATTTTTAGAAGATTTCTCTGTGGATACGTGTGTATGTGGGTGCGGGCACACACACTTAATGTGCAAATGCACGTATGTGTGTGTGTTCTTGTGGCTGTGTGTGTGTCTTGTGGAGGTCCAGATGCGGTTTCTTGTGGACCAGATGAAGAGACCGGACTACATGGATGCTCTGCAGAACTTCACCTCTCCTCTCAACCCTGCACACCAACTGGGAAACCTAAGGTTGGAAGCAATAGTGAATGAGCTGTGTGTGTGTGTGTGTGTGCGCGTGTGTGTGTGTGTACAATTACTGTTGTAAATAACTTGTAATAACGAATGAATTTGTACACAGGTTAGATGAATGCAGGATCATGTCGTCAGCTAAGAGACCGTTGTGGCTCAACTGGGAGAATCCTGATATCATGTCCGAGCTGCTCTTTCAGAACAATGAGATAATCTTCAAAAATGGAGATGGTAACACACACACACACAACCTGTTAAACATCATTTTCAGCCTGTTATCCCAAACGTACCAGAAACTGTTCTATCTTCTCAACATGTCAGCCTGTAACGACAAATCTAAAGCAATGTGTGCTTAAACTGATGTAATAGCATTTAAGCGTGTCACTAAGTGTGTCACTGAAAGATTTAGCTCTCAGTTTGCTGTCTAGTTTACTCTTACTGATTTGTGCTACAGTATATAGTGAAGCAGCATATTTCCCCTTCCCAGTCCTAAATGTTGACACAAACTGTAAAGTGCTGTTTAGAGGCTGCAGAGCTTCGTGGTAGTGTTTGTCTTCTGTAATCACACTAACTCGTCCTTACGTTTTTTTATGTGTATAATCTGTCAGTATCCCAGGATGTTATTAACTTTAACTGTCCTCATTGTGTGTGTTTGTGCTGCAGACTTGCGGCAGGATATGCTGACGTTGCAGATAATTAAAATCATGGAGAATATTTGGCAGAATCAGGGACTGGACCTGCGGTACTACTCTCTCCTATTATCTTTTTTATGTTTCTCTTTCGCTCTGTGTCTTAATGCTTCACTGTCTTTATTCTCTGACTCTTTCGTGCCTCATTGCATGGGGCTAAGAATATCTGCTTTATGTTTCTCCAGGATGCTTCCCTACGGTTGTCTGTCATTAGGAGACTGTGTGGGTCTCATTGAGGTGGTTCGCAGCTCCCACACCATCATGCAGATTCAGTGTAAAGGAGGCTTGAAAGGAGCCCTGCAGTTCAACTCAAACGCTCTGCATCAGTGGCTCAAGGACAAGAACAAGGGCGAGATGTGAGTTCTTCTCTCCTATTTTTGCAGCATCTCCGCGTCATTAGACAGTACAGAACAATGTCCATTAGAGTGCAAACTGTACTAAAAGAAATGTCTTAGGGAAAAACTGGTGGTGTTTAGAGTTACAGCCCATTTACTTTTGCCAGCATTCAGTTTCATGTATATGCTTTGTTTCATTTAAGACATTCTCATTTCTAATTTCTGTTTAGATGCAAATTTAATGGTGTCACTGCTTACTGGGGGGTGTGTGTGTGTGTGTGCAGGTATGACATGGCTGTGGATCTGTTTACGAGGTCCTGTGCTGGCTACTGTGTAGCTACATTTATCCTTGGAATAGGAGACAGGCACAACAGCAACATTATGGTCAAAGATGATGGACAGGTAACTTGTATATGCACATACACAGCACACAGTTTTGGTCAGAGATGTACAGGTTACAATTTTCAGACAAGCTATACATACACAATTTGAGATATGATTGACATCTAACCACATACATACAGAGCTCGTTTAAATAGATGTATGGTTTGGGGTCAGTGTTCTTTTCATTGATGTTGATATATGGTAGCGTTGCACCTACATGTTCCTGGCTACTGGAATTATGTTTCTATGGTCCTTCCCACATAAATGCTGCCCGCTGACCTTTAGAATCTTATTCTGGGATATTAATGAAGTTATGACCTGTCAGTTGTTCTAGAAATATTTGTAATTTCCTTGTTTTCCTTGTGTTTTGTCTGTTTCAGTTGTAGAAATGAATTTTATTTTTACATTTGGCTGATAGACATTTGTTATTTAGCAGTACATATGTGATAAAATGAGTAAGTTTAAGCAAATAGTAAACAGACTGAATGGCGACTTGATTTTGGAGGTGACAGGCTTACTCCTGCTTTCCTTTTTGCTTTGCTCTCTTCCAGCTGTTTCATATAGATTTTGGCCATTTCCTGGATCACAAGAAGAAGAAATTTGGCTACAAGAGAGAGCGAGTGCCCTTTGTGCTGACTCAAGACTTCCTCATCGTCATCAGCAAGGGATCCCAGGAGTGTGCGAAAACCAAAGAGTTTGAAAGGTACTGCGGCATCCTCTTTTCTCTCGCCTCTAATCTGCGACTCATATCAGTCAGTGAGTTTGTTGGCTGACCCGCCTCCAAAACTTTTTGGCTCCTATTGTTCAGTCGTAGGTGTGTTTTTCTTTAACTGGGTTTAAATGATGACATTGTTATTATCATTGTAGTCAAACTGGAGAGCACATAGTTGCACATGGTTTTTATGTTTTATTTATATTTTTTTATTACGTCAGCACAGTCTATGTCTTGCCTCACTTCCCTCAGTTACGTAAGCTCTTTGAGAACTCTGCATCACATAGCAATTGGCTAGTATCCTTCCTGTCTGAAAAGGTGATTTGCAACATGAGATCATATCTGTTCACAAGTCAATTGTGACTTCTTTTTTTTTTTTATCTAATACTTTCATACTTGCAACCCATGCATGAGCCATGCAGGAGAAGGCGGTTAGTGAGCGACAGTCATTTGTCTTTTTCACATTCCATTTTCCATCTCCCTCCAGGTTCCAGGAGATGTGCTATAAAGCCTACCTGGCCATCCGGCAGCACGCTAACCTCTTCATCAACCTGTTCTCCATGATGTTGGGCTCTGGCATGCCTGAGCTGCAGTCATTTGATGACATTGCCTACATTAGGAAGACACTGGCCCTGGAGAAGAGCGAACAGGTAATAATGTTTTCCTCACATTTGACTTTCTGACACCTCTGTAAGATTATTTCCTCCACTTATTTGTCTATGTTTTTTAAATTTTTTTGTCCCTTGTGCAGGAGGCGTTAGACTACTTTATGAAACAGATGAACGATGCTCACCATGGAGGATGGACCACCAAGATGGACTGGATATTCCACACAATCAGACAGCATGCACTAAACTGATTTTACAAAACTCATCTGTCCTGGACCACGGAGCATTCGTTTGAGTTCTCCATCACAGCAGACGTCACAAACAGCTCGCTGATCATCAAAGTTTGCAGCTTGATTTTTTTTTTTTTTTTTTTTAAACACCAGCACCGTTTCTGTTTATTTAAACGAGGTTCCTCTTTTTCTGCATTTTCTTGCCATGATCATTTTCCTTTTTCGTGTGGTCTTGATGATGTCCGCACACTACCCTCTGCAGCGTTGTCCTCATGTCCCTTTGAAGATGTGCCCTACCTGGCTGATGCTTGTATCCTTGGCTATGATGCTTCCGTTGGGTAACCTGCTGCACTCACAGGAAAACCACAAATTGGACAAAATGTGAAGGAGTGTTAAAAAAAGATGTCTACAAGTGTGTAAATGTAGCCACAAAGTAAGTTCATCTCGCTGCCCTTCTGCTGTATTAGTACTGCACTGTGGCTCCACCCCAGAAAGGATGTGCATGGGAAACTTTTTTTTTTCTTTTTCTGACTCTTATCACTGCTGAGAAGATAGCGGGCACAAGGAACTGTCTGATTAACTTAGATTCTAGAGGTGGAACTCAAATTTGTTGTACAGTGCAGGGTTACTGGAGTGCGGGAGCTTCTACGATGACTTCCATGGCACAGTCTTGCCCTGAGCTGATTTGGTGTCAGCTTTTAACCCTTAAAACTGTGGACGGGTCTCTGGGTTGTTTTGCACAGCTCCTCAGTCTCCCTCGACCTCAATGAAAAAAGCGCTCCACCCTCGGGAACATGTGTTGGTGGTGCAGCGTTGCATAAACTTCAGGGTGATGATGCCTCTCCTTCAAAAAACAGCACTTAGAACTACCAGAATAATATACAGATTTATTATGACTTTTTAAATTTATTTATGTATCGTAGTTTCTTTCGGTTTCTACGGCCTAAATCGACTCTCCAGAAACACACCGTTGTTTGTGTAAATAGATTTTTTTCTATTTGTGTTTACCTTTCTGCTTCCTCCTGTCTTCTTTCGACCAAGAGTGCAACAGCTTTTCCCTGTTTTAGCAAGACTGCTGATGAATTTTAAAGATTCATTTGTTCAGGAATACAAAATGGCAAGAGTCAAAGTGCCAGTCCTCACATTTTATGAAGAATGGGACCTATTTTAAGCCTCTGGCTGTCTGCTCTGACGGTGAGCAGAGGCCCAGGGGAATGTCTTCCTGTTGATAAAATGCCTTGGCGTCACAGCACAACACTCCACAACAGTGCACACTGTTAAATCCTACAAACTCTTCCTAAGCCAGCTGTAGTAAGTAAACCCTTAGCACTACTAACATGAAAAGCATGAGAAGCTGGCTTTGCCCTTCATTGTGTATTATTTGTATTTCTACCCATGTTAGGTTGATGGTCTTAAGCATGCCCCCCATTAGAATGTTTTTAAAAGGTTGACTCATGGACAAAGTGCATTTTAACATGTTTCTCAAACGCCTCCGACTGAGCCCATCATGCTGGCGGTGTTTGAGCCACGCTTCCTGTTGCCCAGTGCTGTTAAAGCCATGCTCTGCACCTTTTTGTCAGAAGCTTAAATTTTAGAGATTTTTCAAAACAGAAACATGCAAGCATGTGGCGCTTTCAGCATTTTAAAGTCAATGAAATGGCAGCTTCAGCTTCTTTAGCGAACCAAGCGAAACTGCACATGGGTGAGATTGATTCATGAGAGGCATTGAACACATCTTTCATATTCAAGCTACTGTGAGCCACCAGCTAATTGGCAAGTGTGGTTTTATGACGGGCGGGGTTAGCTAATTGTCACAATCGCATTTCATTGGATTAATTTGTGTATACGTCTCCGTGTTTAAGAGGAATCATTAAAGATATTTGAATAATTTACAGAAGGAGAAAAGGGAAGGATTTTGATTTAAACTGTATCGGTAAAGTGACCATAGCTGGCTGGGCTCTGAGGATGGGTCACTCTGGAATTTTCACAGAAATTATTGTTAAAAAAGTTTTTTCTATTGACAAACAGAGAACTGAGAGGCAGTAAACCTTCTAAACGTCTTTGCCAGTTAAGAAACTCTCATACAGTGTGCTTTGCTGAGGAGAGAATGTAGTATTTTACAGGAAAAGGTGCCTCAGAGCAGCCTCACTCGCACCAGACATCCTCACAATGTACTTAGAAAGACATTTGGATGTGCGCATAGCTAAATTATTGTCTTACTAACCCTAACTCAATCAGCCAGCGAAACAGAAAGTCTGCACTTTGCCAGTTCAAACGTTGATTGTATTGAAAAGCCAAAGTTGGGGTCTGTTCAGATGTGGCGCATGTGTGTGATGTCTTATCATTGCAGCATTAATGGCTAGAATGTACTGAATTGCTGATATGGACCTTAGGTGCACTCATCTCTTTATGTTTCTGCATCGCTCATGTTTCCTTTCTAATGTCAGATGCAGTGCCACTCATCGGACGACAGGTTATCAGCAGAGAGCTCTTCTGTTCGTCACGGTCCTTTTTCTCAACGTGCCAAATCAGGCATCACTGAGGCCTGTGAAATCTTATGCTGGACATGCATAACGCAGTGAGGCATATCAGTTACAGACTTTAAAAAGAAAAAAGGAAAAGGGTTCAGAATTCTAGTTCTCAATGCCTTTTGGTCCAAATGGACTCTGTAAGAAGAACCTTAGCCTAGTGTGCATGTTTCTCAAGCAGCATAACCGTGTGTACGATGGACATTTTGAAGCAGCATTAAAGGACCAGTGCGTACAATTTAGTGGCATCTAGTGGTGAGGTTGCAGTTTGCAACCAACTGAACACCCCCTCTTGCCTCATCCTCCCCTTCTATGTATGTAGGATAATCAACGGCGGTCACTAAAAATGCAAAAGGCCGGGTTCAGTTCAGTTCAGTTCGGTTCGGTTCAGTTTGTCCTGTCTGGGTTACTGTAGAAACATGGACGAGGACCCGCTCCCTCTGTAGATATAAAGGGCTCATTCTAAGGTAACGAAACACAACAATTCGTATTTTCAGGTGATTGTACACTAATGAAAACATAATTAAGAATATTATATTTGACTTCTGGCAGTAGATCCCCCTAAATCCAACACACTGGGCCTTTAAGCTTTATGTATGTACAGTTACAGTCAAACCTCTTTTTTAATGGGAGGCCTCATGTGTGACAAACCTGTAGTGTTGTTATCTTTACTATCCTTTCCCATGTATTCTCCAAACTGATGTATGTGAGTGTGTCTGTGTGTGCATTAATTGTCTTTCTGTACAGGTTGCAGAGCTTCATTGGCAGGCTCCAATGAAAACCCACACTATGTATGTATGTCCATGTGTCTGCGTGTGACACTTAACTGTTGAGGTGATGGTGTCTCTAAATGTTTTGTAAGCCTTTGTTTCCCGCTGGCTCGTCCATGCCAGAGGAAGGAAAAACAACAAAAAAAAAAATGCTGAAGTTTTCCATTGTTTGTAAGGAAACAAACGAGGGGGAAGGAGGGGAAAAACTTTTTTCATACATCAGTTGTACATGTTTTACTTGAAATGTCGCAAATCAGAACCACAGCTGTGTTTTGTTGATTTAAAGTGAGGCAGGGGTGCAGTGTCTATTTAGTACTGCTTGTGAGAGAGTGTGCGTGTGTGTGTGTGTGCGTGTGTGCGTGTGTGCATGTGTGTGTGTGTGTGTGTGTGTGTGTGTGTGTATTTTGCTGTCCGTAAGCACCGAAGGTTGAAGCATTGTGTACAGGCTGTTTGTTTGATACTGGTAGTGAGTCTTGATTGATACCACAGTCCTGAATTTCAAAGTGAATCCTCAGCTACTTCTTGAGCTAATGAAGGACTAAAGTTGTGCTTGAGTTCACATTTCTAAGATCAGGTGCAGCGAGAACTGTGATGATCTGATCTCTTACAGGATTCAATAAGATTTAATAATCTTATATTTTATCTTCAGCCTCAAAATCCGAAGAACGTCCAGCACCTAAGTGATAGTCCTCACATCCTCGCAGAGCATGTTTGTTTCTTCTGGTCCTCAACTTTGGCAATGAATTAGTTCTGTAGTAATTGTTGCACTAGCTTGTCCTCCCTACGTGAAGTCTTTGATGGCACACGTGCTTTATCCCTTTTTTAGCTGTCAAAAAGCTCAGCAGTGAACACACAGGCCTGTACTTTACAAATCTGATTATCACAGGATCGGCTAAACTGGCTTTGTCCATTTTTGTCGCAAGCCACCTTGTCTGACTGCGTGGATCAACAATCTGCAGAGATTGAGTGTCACATAATGATGCACAATCATTGTACCTGCTATTTTACTCAGTAAATTAAAGTATTGATTTTATTTGAGCCCCTTATGTGTGCAGAGAAATACTGGTAGACTATAGTTTAACAGAGGAGGGAAATCCGGTTTTCCTTCATTGGCTCTGCAGTTTGCCCCTGCTAATACGATCATGTGATCAGAGCTGTAATTCCAAGACAAACGGTGGACACATGAACACTCAGAAAATATGATGCAATTCAATGCAATATCTGTGTAGTAAATTACTACTTTTATGGAACGTTTGGCGTCTGTCTTTGATGAGTGCTGGACAAGTTTTTAGTCTAAGGTGTTTTCTGTTTCTGTCAGACAGGTGTTCATGTTATTGTGTCCACCCGCTGTATGAACACCGACCCTGAAATTTAGTGAATCTGGCTGCAGTCCTTCATCTATGTTTCTGTGTGTAAAGCAGTTAAAAACAAACTGTCAGGGCCTTGTTTTAACACAAAGTATGTTTTTAGAGCACCTTCAAAGCGAATGAATGTGGAGAGTTTGAAGCTCCTATACTTGGAGAAAAAAATCTGCATTGGAATCATTGAGAAAGTATGACTAATCATTCAGATTATTGATCATTTGCGATCAATAAATGTCCCAAGCTTTCACTTTGAAGAGAAATATTGACTGAATGGTCTGTGGTTTCACGTTCTGTCCTGTATGCAGTGCTCTAAACTATATTTTCGTGCGTCACTAATCATTTCCATGCTGTCAGAACTATACTATGAATGAATGTACAACGGGCCACTGTATTGGTTTTCCACAACCTACCTGCATGAGATTGGGGAAAGATGAATATTCTTCCTGCTCCATGTATTTTTTTGTATGTTTTTTTATTTAGTCTGCTAAGCAGCCATCCAGATGTATATGAATTGATGCCTTAAGTTTGCTCCCTGTAGGAACAGTTTCTCGGAGAAGTTCCTCCTCACAATAACCTGCGTTTTTTATTTATGACTGTATATTGTGTTTCCTTTTGGCTCCTGGTCATAGAGTAAAGGTTTGTACCCTGACTGACTGACTGACTGACTGACTGGTCATCTGCGTGTTCTGTGAAGATGTACAAATAAATTTGTTAAACATTCACCTAGTTGTTTGCCCGTGCACTGCAAAATGGTACTTTCTTGATGTCATGATGTGAGTCTCCCTAACCTTGCAGCTCTGCCTGCTCTGTCTCTGGTTCCTGTCTCCCGTCCCCTTCAGGGGTATTCACTGTGTATTTGTATGCATTTTAAAGGTGGATTCCTGAGAAGAGAATTTCTGGATATGACATTTTTCTGGAGAATACCAGGACTGTCGGGGATTACTCTGAATGTCACTTCACAGGAAATTGGCTTGGTGTTATTTTCCAAGTAGGTTCACACATATGTCGTGTTTTCAGTCCGAATGCTAAGTGAATCTGATTTGTTTGTGTTTGTTTGTTTGTTTGTTTGTTTGTTTGTTTGTTTGTTTTAAAAAAAAACATTGTTAAAAGGCCGGAAAGCTCAATTTGGGTCAATGAAAGTGATTTTTGAGGGAGGTTATGGGACGCCTGTGTGATCTCTGTATCGTCTGAAAACCCAGCTGAATATTGTTTGTTCATGTGGAAGTAGGTGATAAACAGGAAATGTTCATAGAATGCAGGAATTATTGAGTCACATTGTATGTTCACACATGACACCAGCAAAGTTTGTTTTATTTTTTTTCAGATTTTCCCTTTGACACATTTCCAATGTCCTATACTTTTATCCATTTTCTCACATATCTCATAAATGGACTCTGGGGGCACTTAATCACTCAAGACTTCGATTTCCTCAAAGGAAACCCACCAGCAATTAATGTAACAGTAGAGAGCTCTATCATCATTTCAGCCCTTTTTTCCAGTGCTTTCTGAGGAGGTACAGGACCCAACAATGGGCTGCTCTCTCTGTTTTTCCACCTAAACTGGGTATTTTATTAACTTAACTCTTTTTATGATTTTAAATCTGCATAAGACTCCCAAAATGTTCCCTCTGAAAAATCCCTGCAATGCAACTCAATAGAATAGAGGACTAGTCTACAAAATAAGCAAAAAGCATCTGTTGAGAGAGTTGGACAGGTGAAATTATGAATATGAATGTGCTTCCCTTGAGGAAAAATTTATGCCTGCAGGTCTTTATCACTGAAGGCCCCATCCACTGAAGGATGTGGGGAGGTCTCCTCTATGGTAACCTTCGTAGGAGCTGCAAACCTTGGATTGAAAGGTTTCCAGGGCTTGGATGGGCAGTGGAAGGGACTGTCGTTCACAGCGTCTTCAGGGGAGGTGGACGGTTTGGATGTTGCGGTGTCCTCCTCAGAGGATTCTTCTTTGACTGAAGCCTGGGTCGGGGGCGGTGTGGTGGTGGAGGGGGGAACGGCCATCATAAAGTGCCTGAGTGGAGACCAGCCTGGAGGACGGCGCCTGGTCATCACCTGAAGAAAAGAATACAGTGTTCAACATGTGGATGAATGGGAAGGTTGGTGAAGGACCTGACCTTCCTCACTGGAGTTGAAAACATTTCCTGACTTATACTTATTTTAGAGTGAGTCTAGCGAAGCTGACCTTTTAGGATTGGCGGTAACAACAAAGCAGTGATGTCATCAGGACATTTGATTGGCTTTTCACTCAGTCCTTTTTTTTACATTCTGTAACATATTTTCATCAGAAGCCTTACTTGTGTCTAATTTTAAATTTCCAACACACAAAGCATCATCTATTTTAAGTAAATCTTACTCTGCACACAGCATCACTGATACCGATGCTGCTCCTTTAGTACATCATGTATAATTACTCAGAGCTGACCTTTCAGCATTTTGGATTTTGTTTGCAACATAAAGTATTGTCTGCAATTCATTTTCAACAAATAGCTGTCCAGCAGGTCTCTGCACCTTAATTGGTTATTTATTCCAAGCATGGAATATCACAGAGGAAGTAGTGTAGTCTTTTTTCTGGTCAGCATTTATAAGGGTTGCAGTGGTGTTAAAGTCAGAAGGAGACCTGTGATGGGAACATTAGCGACTGGCTGGTTAACTCACAAAACTTCAATTAGCCAATGAAGTCAACTGAAGACCCCTGTATTAAAACCAACAGAGTCAAAATAAGAGACAAATTTGGACTTGTCAGATTGTCAAATGAATGCTAATTTTGCTCACTGTAAGCTGGATGTTTAAATTGTTTGCTTGAGTGTTCATGATGACAACGTAGAAGCTGAAATATGTCAGGGCTGTAGGTTTATCAGCTTGCTGTCGAGTTCTGTCACCAAATGACCTAAAACAAATCAGCCATTGCAGCTTCAATGTCAATTTTTCTAATTTAGCTAAGCAACTATAAACTAACGATAAATAAGCTCCACAGGCCTGGTGAGGATTCCTCAACGTGCCCAAAGCTGTGTGACAGGCTTGCTGCTTGCAGTAACACCTTTAGCATTAATACATTATTAATGTGGGGTTTACTTGTTTGAAAATCCCTCAGCCATGACCTGAACGGTGGAAGACTGGTCCCAGACACTGTGAGATTAGCAAGTAAAAGTTTAAACTAAAACTTTACTTATGTACGTAGCATTTTTCTAAATTAGGATTATGAAGTGCTTCACAAGTACAAAAAGACAATAAGGGAACGTGAATAAATGTTGTGTGTGGAAGCATCACAGAGTTGAGGGTAACACTGTCGGATTTCTAAAAGAAAACGTGAAAAGTGGGTCTCACCATGGGCAGTAGACCTGGTTCACATTCTATCTGGGCCTGGGGGGGCTCAAGTCTCCATGGTGCTACATCTACTGTAGAGTTACAGTTGGCAAACTCCTGCACACATAAAACCACACAGAGAGACACATCAGGGCGAAGAAACCTGAAAGAGATATGCCAGTGGTAATATGTGTGTTGTTTTCGAGTTTACCCTATTCTCTTCATCAAGGACACACAGATCATTGAGGTCATTGTGTTCGGCCTTGGCGCATGTGGTCTTCTGCATGTCAAATTTCAGCTTAAACCTGAAACCTGCAACCACCTACAGAAACACACACACACACAGAGCATGTAGAACAGACACTGGAGGTCTCTCCACCTGAGATTCCTCTCATGCCCTCTCTCCTCACATCATCCAGCCTGTACCTGTCGGGTGGCGTGGCCGATGCTGTTCAGGGTGAACAGGTGGGGAGAGTCGGACATGGAGTTATACTTGGAGATGGAAGCGAAAAGAGGACCCTTAAGGTCCTCTGAGTTCACATCGATCTCCTCCGGGCAGCCCAAACAGGAAGCTCTCTCTGGAGTGATGTAAGCATCTGGAGAGGAGAAGCATTCTTTGAAGTAACATTTCATAGATTGTGTCGAATCTTAAAATTATGTATAATTATTTGAGCAGGAGAAAATCTAGGGAAAGACTAGCTTCACTCTTGGAGGAAGAGAAGTGTTTATGTTGCCTCCTATGTCTCATTTCAAACCACAACTTTTATTTCTTTAAGGCGAGGCTGAAGCAGGCAAACACTCAATTAATTTTCCAAGCTGAGCCTTAAAAACTTGCAAAACATTCTGGAGGTTGTATGGAGAAAACATTGAATCTGTTGACTGCAGGCTAATGGCGATCTGCTTTGACAAACAGATTAAAGTCTAGACTGTCACTGCCTTTTATGGTGTGACAAGTTAATATTGTGCTCTCCTTATCTGTAGATCGTGTGGATATATTACACAACCGGGCCCCCTCTGTATCCCCTGCGCCTGTCGGTGTACATTTTCCTCAATGACTCACTGTTTTCTTAACGAGAAACATGCTTTCCTCTGAAAAACAGAGTAAATCAATACACCAAAGATTCATGCTCTAAGAAAACTCTCCAAATATGATCAATTATGCTTAAAAAGAGATGAAAAACGGTGGACATTACTGGTTTAAGTTGTCTTCTATGGGATGAGACCTGAAAAGCTCCAGTAATATGTCTTAAATGAGGTCCCACGTTGGATAAAGTTGTTTATTGTTCTTTTTGAGAACATTTTGAAAGTGTTCATTGTAAATTCTGTTCAAGTTTCATGCAGAATCACTTGTGCCATTAAGTGTCCCAGATTATTTCCAACTGTAGAAAACATGAGACAAGGCAAGTAAAGGGCTTGATCTGCACTCTTGATAATATTTATAGGAATAGTTTGAAGTTTTGGTTAACATGCTATTTCGGGAGTTAGATGAGAAGATGTACGGCAAATATGAAGTGACAGCCAGTAGATACTCAGCTTATCTTAGCAGAGAGACTGGAAAATAGAGGAAACAGCTATCCTGGCTCTGTCCAAAGGTAACAAAACCTCACTAAACATCATCTTATCTGACTGTCTACAAGAAAACCATTAAGCATATTTCCCAATTCTGCTGGTTGTACTTTTGTCGTAATTGCTAAAAAAAACAATAATCTGATGCTGGGTTCATCCACCCAGATACATTCATTCACTCACCAAGCATGCAGTCCACCTGACTGGCGTGTGCGTTGTTCTCTGACATGAAGACGGTTGCATTGCATGAAACAGGCTCCTGGAGGAACAACAGGATAGATGGCGTTTGATTTGTGTTATTAATGCTGTACAATCCAGACCTTTACATTAACTATTGCTCCCAACTTTAAGTAATACAGTGTCCTCAAATGTCTCCCAGTGTTTGATTACACAGAAAATCTACAGCTTTCTTTAAACTTTAGTATTTACATGAAAGATTATCATTCTTTTTCTGTCCACAGACATGAATGGGGGACTGTTTCAGCTTATTATCATTACCTTGTCCACATGCAGATAGGCACACGTTGTCCAGTCTGCGGGGCTCTCAGCTGGACACTCAGTCCTCCTGCTGGTGAACTGCAATGAGTACACCGAGTGTGTGCCATTCTCTGACTGTAGACACACACACACAGAATCAGTGCATACTTATGATTATGGCAAAAAACACAAGTTCATAAAGTCATATTGTTAAAACCAGTGAAACATAAAGGTAGAATTGGCATGAAAAGGATTTCATTTTTTTGTTCATATTTTTTATCATTTTAGTCTCTCCTATGTGTCTAGGGGTCCTGTGTGTGTTATAATAACAATGGAGTGGAGAAATGAAATTCCCAAGGGATTAATACAGTCATTCTTCTTTTAAGCAGTACCAAGCAGTAAAGAATGAAAATGTTTTGTATCGCAATAAACCCTTATTTCTGTTTAATTTTTTGTGACTTAATTGATAGTGAGTCCATTAAGACAAGCCTTACTCACTTCTTCACACTGTGCATTGACAGTGATATCATTTCCCCCTTTTACAGATGTGACAATGAGCTTATAGGAGCCACTGAAACAGCAGTGAATCAATGCAACAATAAAGCAACACTGTGAAAGTATCTATTGAGACAAAGCAGGACAGGTGAATAAGCAGAAAGACTATCACTGCACCTTGCTGGCTCTCATTATCTGAAAGAGGGCCAGCTTGTGTCCAGAGTTCAACTCCTCGTTGAACTTGTGCACAGCGCTGTGGACAGCCTTCTCTACGAGTGGGTCATCACAGAACATCAGGACGCCGTGGTGGTCCCCCGCTGCGTCCTGGAGGAGTAGAATTATAAGGAAAACAGGAGCAGAAGGAAGTGCATTTATGCTGCACAAAATTAGGTCTGACTTTTCTGCTGATGGCCGCATGTTTTTATTATATTTGTACGAATGAAAGCATCTGAGAGGGGAAACGTACTCTTTGGTCAAAGTGCTGTTGACTCAAAAACATACGAACTGTGACGAGTGGTGGAGGAAAGTAACAAACTACATTTCCTCAAGGAAAGTTTTGTACTGTACCAGAATAATTCCATCTTCTGCTACTTTATACTTCTACTGCGCTACTTTTCAGAGGGATGTCGCACTATATACTTCACTACATTTATCCAACAGCCACATTTAGTTTCTAGTTACTTCACAGATTACACAGCTGTGGGAGTGAGTGTGTGTGTGTATATCTATCTATCTATCTATCTATCTATCTATCTATCTATCTATCTATCTATCTATCTATCTATCTATATGTGTGTGTGTGTGTGTACACATATATACATATATACAAATATATATGTATGTATGTGTGTGTGTGTGTGTGTGTGTGTGTGTGTGTGTGTGTGTGTGTGTGTGTGTGTGTGTGTATATATTTCTTCGTGTCAGGTCAGGTCCTGTAAAAGTATTACTACTTAGGGTAGGAATGGACACTGCAAGCATGACACATAATGACCCTGTAGCTGTCACACAAATCATGCTTGTAATAGAATGGTGGAAATAAGTAACTTGGTGCAATTTCTCAAGTACTTTACTTAAGCAGTATTCTCATTTTTTAACTTTAAACTTATTCTTCCTCTACATTTCAGAAGAAAATATTTATCTTTACTCACAATATTTATTAGCATTTAATAGCTACAGCCAGACTACCATTTTATATATAATGAATATGAAAATCTTGCAAAATGTGATACATTTTTCAGTAGATAAGCAGTAAGCTACAACATTAAAGTGCTGCTTAAATGACGCTGCATCAATAGTAATATTCTATTATATCATGATATAATAATCTAATTTCAATTTGAGTACTTCTACTTTTGATACTTTGTTGAGAATTCTGCTCTTTTATTTAAGTACAGGACCTGAATACTTCTTCCAGCACTGCTGTAACCCTTTCACCTGTTGTCACAGAGCAATTTAAGTTTGAAGCTTTGATTTTTGATTTCTTTCTCCTTACCTGCCCAAAGACTGAGTTGTGGAGGCACATCAGGCCCAGCACACACAAGCCTACACTGCTCCTCATCATCCGATCCTGATGGAAATTTGGCTCTGCTCTGCTACAAGGGGAAAAAAAGAGGTAAATATCACAGCAATTGATGAGCGCTTTCAGCATCAGTTTATCATTAATATGAGTGCATTTCATGTTCGTATGACATCTTAACCCTTTCAATTTGCAGCTCAGTCATGCTCAAATTTCTAATTGTGGCTGAAAAAGAAGCACAGCTATTATTTTCAAGCTTGCCAAACAAACTGATCAGCTCCTTACTGCAAAGACTTTTTGATGCAGTGCTTACAGTTTCCGCAGAATGAGGCCAGCTTTCAATCCTGTCGGGCTTGAAGCAGAAAAACACAACTGCTTTCCACACAGAGATGGACGACTTACTAAAGTACTGCTGAAACTGTAGGTGGCAATCCTGAGAGAGATGATGACACACTGATAGACACATACCCAGAGGACAGGAGGGCACAGAGGACGCGCGCGCGCGCACACACACACACACACACACACACACACACACACACACACACACACACACACACACACACACACACACATATTAATGTGCAAAATGCCCAGTCAATAAAAGGAGAGTAAATGTTTGCTCTTTTGTTTGCCCTCCTACTGCTCGAGTCAATACAACAGTCACTGTCACACAGAGTAGAGAGCATTTAAGGAGATGTTTTAACATCCCTCATATGTGGCTTTTGAGAGCAAATGCTCACTTCCCGCAAAACATGCATACTCACAAATGAAAACATATAAGGAGTTGATTTTTACTCATGTGATGATAGCAGAAAAATCCCAAACTGTATGTGTTTAGGGGCTACTGTGTGTATGTGTGCATGTGTGTGCTCTGTGTGTTTGTGTGTTTTAGCTGGTACTTTGTCCCTGTCGACCTTTGGCCCTATACCACTCCAATATCCCCGCTGCTGATCTGCGAAATAAGGAGAATTGTGCTCAGATGTTGTGCTCCATATAGACGCAACATACGGACATTGAGTTTGCTTTGTCTGTGTGCAGTTTCTGTACAGGATTATATCAAATTCACCAAGCACAGTACAACAAGGTCAGCCCTGCCTGTGAACTGACGACACTCCCAAATCCTTCATGCGTCCCTGGCTCCAACATGCACGGCTCTGTAATGATAGATACAAAGTAAGTCCCTACATTTATCTCTGAGACTGCAATAACAAAAAGAATTGTGATTGTGTGGAAGTCTAGACAAGAGCTCATTTATAAGAGCATAATTCTGTCCTCTTGTGGTTCCACGTGTGCCAAGACATACTGTGATGTTAGGCAGCACAGCTACATGTAGAAACACTACAGAGCAGTGGCTCACAGCAGGGGTTACATGCAGGAGAGGAAAGTAGATAACACAAGAGCAAGAGTTAGAGGATCAATACTGCTCGCACATCTGTCTGTTAAAGCTACGGTACAGCCAGTAACTGGTTAGCTAATCAGCTGGCTGTAGCTTCTTATTTACCCTTTAGACATGAAAGTGGTATCAATCTTCTAATCTAACTATGAGGTTGAAAGTGAAGATGAGTATTTCCCTCATTGTTGAACTGTTCCTTTTAACTGGTCACAAATAGTAGACATACAAATGCAACCTGTGACAAGGGCTCATTAGCTGGAAGGTGTGGAGCCGCTGCTATAAACCACAGTGTATAAACCGTAGAGAGGATTTGAAGAGCTGTGCATAAACAATAACTTCTTTAAAGGATAGTTTCACCAAATACAATTAGTGGTAAGTGATTTTTTTTAGGTGAAGTGACGCTTTAAAGATAAGCAAGGGTGAGAACCCACACACTGATGAGGGGAAAAAGAAATGAAAGCAGAGGAAGATATAGTAAAATCCATCCAACAATATCCCTGTAAACCTCCAGGCTTCCAAAAAAACCCAACATTGGACAAAGTAAATTGTGTATAATTCTCAGCATTTGTTTGAAGTCACATGGGTTGAGTGAGACAAGGCAAATTTATCATTTATGATGCAGACTGACTTGTGATGCACAGTAGGCAACTGAATTGGACTTCATTTTATTATTGCAGCAGGTTTTGTAAAGTTAGAGTGACGTGTGGGAAACAGTCTTAGATTCAGCAGCCTTTCTCACAGGCTGAGAGTCTCTGCCGACCCTCTGTTTAACTGTCATGACATCACCATCAGAGGTGTCATTTCAGTGCTGGGAGAGGCAGCGGTCTCTACAACCCCCCTCCTGTCATCCTTCACTTCCTTTGCACACTTCAGTTACATGTTTAAGTGTTCAACAGTTTCACAGTTACAAGCCAGACCACAGCAGCGACACTCACACAGCATTCATCACTCTGCTCTTTTCTTTACTAACAACGATGCTGAGGGGTCACACAAGTGGAGGGTCTCTTGTCCTCCTGGCTGCTATTATTTCAGGTAAGTTTAAAATAAGATAAGATTGAAATCTCACCTCAGCTTCAGATAGTGAGCTCTCTTGGTTGTCTTTTCTGTGTAACACCCCTCCTACCCATTTCATTATTTGTCCCAAAAATGAAACAAACTTCTGTTCAGCATCATGAAAGGATGAAAAAGGGAACAATTTTTCACTTTTAGCACCAAGATCAACACTTCTATGTTACCAACTGACATTTTATCATGTAATGTGTTTACATGCAAGGAGTGAACCTGTGAGTGGGACATTTCAAATAATCATTTCTTTATCTTTAATAACGTGAGATTAAACGTTATCCCTCATATTCCAGTTTTAGCTTTTCTGTAAGGAGTGGTGTTGTCTTGTACATTTATGGTATGAGTGCCGTCTGTCTCATAATGAAGCTGCTCTGGCTTCCTCTTTCACACAGCTATCGTCAGTTTAGTGGTCCTCAGTGGTCGCCCACTTTCTATCTTTCTCAGTCTGTGGTTTAAAGCAAACGGGTGCTAGTCCACCCTGCTGTTGCTGCATATAAACTCTGTCTGAGCAGAAACTATAAAGGATCACTGGTGGCAATAATTTAATGGTTTTGGAACCTTTATACATAATAGTAAAAAGAGCAGAAATAAAGAGTGATATGTCTCTTCCTCCACCAGGTGTCCACCTCCAGAGACATGACAGCTCCGTCCAGCTCACCTCTGAATCTGAGGCTCAGATTTACCGGCCAATCCTGGAGCCCTCTGAGACCACTCCTCAAATAGGTACACACCAACACAAGACCACATTTATTACAAACATATAGACAAAAACACCGGCTTCTGTAGCCCACCTGTTGTAGAAGGAATCACAAAGATGCTGGAGAAAGGCCGTGAGTAGTGATGGAATGAAGCTGCAGTGTCAGAGTGTAAATGCAGTCTGAAAGCAGACGAAACCTAAACATATGTGAGCATTTTGCGAAGAAAAGGCCTGTGGTTGCTGTCATGCTGATTGGCTTGATTTTTTGTGTTGTCTTTTTGAAGATGGTTTGCACCGTGAGTAGATGTAAACTCATTAATGTGCTTCGTAACAGGAAAGCTGTGAAAACTGAGGCAGGTTGTATCAACACATGTAGTCCCGTCTCCTGGAATTTACATTGATAAAGGCAACAACAAATGTTCAAAAGCAAATACTTTTCCTTTAATGTAATGAGGAAATGTTGTTAATTAATGCACCTGGCAAGATGCAAAAATGTTGATGCTGAACACATGTTCACTGGCATTGTATTTCATTTGCTTTCCATCACAATGGGTGATTTTTGCAATGCACTACGCACTCATAGTGACTCCAGCATTGTTCAGCTTTTTTCTGGTTACGTTTAGGCTCTGACAGCACGGTTAATATTGGAAAAGTCAGCAGCAATGAGGATCTTTCTCTAACTTTAACGAAAGTGCTGTTGTTGCCTAAAACTGAACAGTCGGGACCTGAACCCTGGATTCTGGTGTCACAGTCCTGCACTTTGCATGCCTCCCATCTGCCCGGACCACCTCCCTGTGACTCCAGCACATTACATAAACTGTAGAGTTTCATTCACTAAAAACAAACTGTGACTGTGAACATAATCTAGCCAGTGATTATGTCCATCAACACAATGTAATTATGAATGCAGATTAGTTGTACATAAATGTAATTTCTAGGAGACAGTGTTGCAGTACAGCTGCCTATAGAATTTCAAATGGCTGCAGTAATAAAAGTGGTGTGTATATCCGATCCTCTTTAAAAGAATGAAAGCGACAAAATGAATCATTTAGAAGTTATAATATACAAGATAAAATTGAGTAGTTATGTTCAATCTAATAATACATTTATTATGTGTTTGGTGTGTGTATTTGCATATTTGTGTGTGTGTTTTGTGCACAGGGACCTACATACTGAAAAGCCAGGTTGGGGAACCCTGCGTCAAAGCCACAATGGGGGTAGAGTACATCGTCATTGAAAAGAAGGTTAGAGGATGTGACCGGCTCAGCACAGTGTGTGTGCGTGTGTGCGTGCGTGTGTGTGTGTGTGTGTGTGTGTGTGTGTGTGTGTGTGTGTGTGTGTGTGTGTGT
>JBBMOE010000026.1:8162050-8242709 GCA_037975065.1 Chaetodon trifasciatus | reverse complement strand
ATTTAATTTTCCTGAATTTCATTTTATTTTTTTGGAATTATTGTAAATGTCTAGACACCTACAAGCCTTGGAAACCTTCCTAAGGAATCTTACTCGACAGTTACCAGAGTAAGATTCTTGACATGTTTTTGGAGGTTTGTCCTTGCACAATGGAGGTTGGTGTCGTGACATACTTTATTTTTGATGTATTTCATTTTAATGTATTTTAATTGATTGTTTAGTTTAAAGTATTTCTGTTGTATTTCTCTTTACTGTATTTTATCTTATTGTTTTCATTGTAAATGTCATGACACCGACAAGCCTTGGAAGAGGTTCTCTCTTGAGTAATTCTTCCCAAGGAAACTTCCATCTTGAACTCGGCAGGTTTTTGGAGGTTTGTCCTTGCACAATGGAGGTTGGTGTCGTGATATACTTTTTTTTTGTTATGTGTAATTATGTTTCCATGTTAAGTAGTTCATTTTATTATATTTTATTTTAGTTACTGTAAATGTCTTGACACCAACAAGCCTTGGAAGAGGGTCTCTCTTGTATAATTCTTCCCAAGGTAACTTCCAACTCAACCGGAGACAACATTGGAGACATACTTTATTTTTGTTGTATTTCATTTTACTGTGTTTTATTTGATTGTTTCGTTGTATTTGTGTTGTGTTTAATTTTACTGTATTTTATTTCATTGTTTTTATTGTAAGTGTCTAGACACCTACAAGCCTTGGAAGAGGGTCTCTCGTATAATTTTTCCCAAGGAAACCCTCTCTCTCTCTGTCTGTCTCTGTCTCCCTCTCTCTCTCTCTCTTTTTCTCTTACCCAACTGGTTGAGGCAGCTGGCTGACCACCCAGAACCTGGTTCTGCTTGAGGTTTTCTGCCTGTTAAAAGGAAGTTTTTCCTCACCACTGTTGCCAAGTGTTTGTTCATTGGGGAATTGTTGTGATTTGGCCATGTATAAATTAATTTAAATCAATAATAGAAATAAAATTGAATTTAATTGGAATTGAATGCTTACGTTTTTTAATTGTTTTACTTTTATATTCCCTGTCATTTTTAATGTCTTCTAAGGTTTTAAGGTTCTTCCCAAGAGAACTTCCTAATTTGGTACTTTCTTGTTCTTTTTGTTTTAGGCTTTTTTTGTACTGTGTCATATGTTATTGTTAATGTCAGGACATCTGCAGGACTTGGATGACCATACTTTTTCTCATTCAGTCCATGTAATGTCCCTTCTGTGTGTGTGTTATTAAGTCTTTCTGGCTATTCCTGTTCCAAAAAGGAGAATCTGATTATGGAAACAAAATGAGACGCTCCGGTTTTCCTTTAATGGTTGCCATCAAAGTGTCCTTGAACGAGCCGTTTAAACTCTAATGGCAGTGCAGCAGTGAAGCCTGTGCTTGTTCTGAGTCACTCATATAGTAAATGTGAATGTATGTTACCTCACACCTGACACCCTCTCATCATGTTGCTGCTGTACAGCTACAGCTTCAACAGCCTTCATCAAACCTCATTCAGAGACACACAAGGCATCAAGTGGGAGAGAAGCGAAAGGTAAAAAAAAAAGTGGGCAGTGAGTTGAAACACAACCAAAACTTCCGTATTCTCTCCAACAATTTAGAAAAACTCACTGACATTTGTAATGAAATCAACAGCATGCAGTGCAGTTTGTTAAATCAGCCAGGACTGGGATGTTTGTGTTCATGTGATGTTCTTTAATGAACGCCGTTTCCCATAATCCTTAGACTATCATCACTTAAACTTTGATAATTACTTCAGAAAACAGTTTTGGAAGTCACGAAGAAGCCAATTTATGATGATACATGTGAGCATGCAACTAGATCTAAAGGAGCTGTAGTTTCCTTGCATACTAAAAAAATTGTCATTTATTTAATATTAATGATAAGCAGTCATTCTGGAGTGTGAACCAGTGACACATTTACATTTTCAGAAAGACAGACGAAAGAATTATGAGAGAGATTTCTTTGAGTTACAGAAGCCAGTGAAACAGAGGCTAGCTCGGAGGTGACGTGGGTACTTCAGCTCTGTGTACAGTAGATTAGCTTCCTGGGCCTGAGGAGCGACTGTAACTGTTCCAACCATGTTACAATGCTATAAATCACTTTCCAGCATTGACATATATCGAGTTCAGAAGTGTTGTAAAGTCAGCTAAAGCTGAAAACTTTTAAGACAACAGCACATAACGAGTTTCTTCAGCATTGTTCATTTGATCACACAGGAACATCGTGTTTTCTGAACTAGTGTGTATGTGTGTGTATGTGTGTGTGTGTGTGGATGTGTGTACGTGTGTGGGTGTGTAATTTTCTAGTATTTCAGCACTTCATGCAAACTATGCATGTGTGTTGTGTCAGCATCTCCATGTGAGCTCTTTTTAAGTAAATGAAAGTGTACTCTGGCTGAGGTTGATTCATGTGACATATTTACATGTACACTCATACTCTCAAATGTCTCAAACATAAGTGGTGAGTGTCAATACAGTCACAGTTTTGGCAAAGGTTTAAACCTGAGAAGAAAACAGACTGGTCTCTTGATATTGAGCAATATTTCTCTCCTGTGTGCCTTCAGAATAGATGGTTTCTCAACTTGGAGCCTTCCAGGGTCAGGACCAGTGGCCTCTGTGGCCAACAAGCTGCAGTTCTCTCTCTCACATTGCCGGACAATGCTGCCAGCCTGCAGCTCACCTTCACACAGGTACAAAGCACATTGGTCAGTAAAGCCCACACGTTCCTCTCTGTGTGAAGTTTGCATGTTCTCCCACAATCCAAAGACATACAGGCAGCAGCGGACTGTAACCAGATACCTTAATACAGGTGCTGTACTTAAGTGCAAATTCAGAGTACTTGTTGGAGTTAATTGGAGTATTTCCATTTTATGCAACCTAATACATCTTAAACATACTTTTACTCAAATAAAGGACCTGAATACATTCTCCACCATACATGCAGGTTAGGTTAACTGGCAACTGTGAATTCATTAGTATCAGCCTCTCGACATGAAAGCACCCTAGATTAGTACACATGTCCAGTTTGATGCCTAGGAAATGTTCAGAAATGCAGTCAGTATGAGAGTAATAGAGGTGAGACATGCAGGCTTCTTCTGCCACTGCTAGTTGAAAAAAAAAAGGTCTTTGTGCATTTGTCTGCAAAAGTGAAACAAATGGGAAAAAAGAACATATTTAAATTTGTATTTTGCTCTTTATGGAAAAGAAAAATTCAAGAAATATGATTAGAATAATATAGGCAATATTCAATCTACCATATGTCATAGGAACATAAGCATCAGTGGGTCCTCCAGGTTCACATCTCCATCAAAACATTTACAACAAATGATGAAATGATGTTTGTTTAAGTGGTGGGTGTCTTCAAGGATTTCTGAATCGGGTTCAATCCGTACTTTTGTCCCCAGGAAAAAAATCTTTTCTACGTCACCACGCTGACCTCTCATGTGTCTCCACTGCCCATCTGCCCAGGATGTGCTAGTAAGACCACATAAAGAGACAGAGAAAGACAGACAACATACAGCTGGTAATTCTGATCTTGAACAACACTGAGAATCTAACTGTCCCTGTCTGCCATTCTCTTCCTGCCAGATAGGACTTATTCAGGTTTGGTGGCCCATCGCAAGCTGTTCACAGCAGCTAATGGACAGAGCTTCAAGTGCAAATCTGAGAGCGTGTTTGTGATGTCGCCGGAGCTGCAGATCAAGCTGGTTCCTCTGCAGATACAGGCCTTCACTCTGTCCAAAGGACAGTATGGAACAGGTGCGCATACTTCACAAGTTGATTGGCTTATAAATCCCTTTATTGGACAGGTTACACTCTTCTCTGGTCTTCATACCAAGTGAAAACACACAGACAAATAATTATGAACAGTAACTTTGCAAGCTTTCTTGTGCATGAAAATACATTTTTGATTGTTTTCTATACAGCTCAGACAAGCTCTAATATTAAAATTCATTCATTCATCTTCTATACGCCTGATTATCCCTTTCAGGGTTGGGGGGGGGCTGTCAACGTGCGAGAGGCAGGGTACACTCTGAGCCGGTCGCCAGCCAACTGCAGGGCAACATACATACAACCATTCACTCTCACATTCACACCTAGGGACAATTTAGAGTCACCAATTAACCTAATGAGCATGTTTTTGGTCTGTGGGAGGAAGCCGGAGTGCCCGGAGAGAACCCACGCATGCACAGGAAGAACATGCAAACTTTGCACAGAAAGGCCCCGCCCGACCCGGGGATCGAGCCGGTGACCTTCTTGCTGTGAGGCACGCGCACTACCTGCTGCGCCACCGTGCCGCCCTAATATTAAAATGCTTTTGAAAAAGATCTACAAAAACTCCCTGATAGCAATAGTTTTGAGAAACTAACCAGTCTGCTTAGCTTCAGCACAGTCCAGTAGGGAAGTCTGTGAGGGAATCAAAGGGGTGATATATCTCAATTTTTGAAAAACAGGAAGCTATAAAACTATGGTCGCAGTCCATGCTTTCTATCAGGTTTAATTGTCTTTATTTTATCTGGGCCAGAAGCAGGAAGTTGAGTCATATAAAAGATATTAAATCAGCTAGAAAGCCTGACTGGTGACCTTTTTTTATTGGTTGAGAAGATAGATCCGAAGCCCAGTGAGAACCTGCTGCAGAACAGTATGAGCCTCCTAAAACTAAAGCTAGTGCTTAATTGATGCTCTGCACAATTTTAAATGATGGAGGACAATAGCCTTGTTCTAAAAATAGTGGATCTCCTGTATCTCTGCACTGCAGCTTTCTGCTGAACAAGATACCTGAGTGGTTCAAATGGTTAATGAAACAGCATTTTCTTCTCCTCCTGTCTTATGTTTCAGAGGTGGAGTGTTGGGCTGACTATAACAAGCGAGTTATTCCCATCTGCTTTGGGGCCACAGTGGTGGGTCTCATTCTGATGGTTGTGCTGACCTACCTGTTCATCAAAGACCGCCGCAGACAAGGATACAACAGGCTCTGATTTACTCCAGCTCAAAGAATATTTCATATTCAGTGACTGTTAAGAAGAGTTCTCAAAATTGCTCTCCAAAAGATGTCTAGTGTCTATTCTATGTATAAATGCAAACAATGTTATAGCAGTTATCTATTTGACTTCTGTTCCTTTGATTTTTTTTATTATTACTTCTTATTTTTAGATTATTTCATTTTCTATTAGAATCTTCCATTCTCCATTCAGATACTGTGTACTTGAATTACAGAACCCTTACTTGTAATAGCAATATCAAGAACCATCAGACATGGTATTGTTTATTGTGAGTTATCATAATATAACTTGAATCTTGAATATAAATGGCTGGGATACAGTTAATTAGTTCTGCAGTTTCATCACAGTTTATCAGTCACTTTTGCTTGGCTGCAGTATGTTGGCTATCGTGAGCAATAAGATCTTTGAATAAAATATATTTTGTTTTCAACTGCAAAGGTAATACCTAACTCAAAATTTATAATGTAGCCAGTATAGTAGTTGAATGCTTATTTTTTTGTCTAATTTAATCACTGATTTTTGTGTGTGTGTTTTTATTCAAAAACAAATAAAAATAAGTGAACATTTTATTTTATTGCTGTGTGATTTTTCTTAACCGTGACTCACCACCTGCATGAGAGAAACAATGCCATCTGCTGGTGATTTATGGTAACTGCTGCTTCCTCCCCACCTCCACATCTCTCTTTCTCATTGGCTGTCGACGGTACGAGTATTTGGAAAGGTCATAAATGATAATACAGTAATGAATTGTCGTGTGGCTGTATTTGTGAGTGCCAGTGTACATTTCAAGGTCTCAAGTGCTGATTTCCGTTTAAACTGAGTATTTTACTGCAGTTAAAATATAACCAAACAGTGTATGAACTCTTTTGTAAATCACCACTTCGCCTTTTCCTCCTCAGCTGGTCAGTCCGTTAGCTACCTAGCAGCTAGCCTCAGTAGCTGGTAGCTATGGCTGCGGTTATTCTGAGTTTTCCAACTCTTCAGGGTCTGAGGATATTTACACAGTGAGTACATCAAACTGTTGCATGACTGCTGAGCTTTTGTCTGAGACAGGCTTCCCTCTCCAACCAGCTTTTATAACCTTTTTTTAACGTTAGCTTACAGCTATCAAGTTTGCAAGCTGGCCAATGTGAACGCCACCTCAGTGAGCTAACCTGACAGATCAAGCTAACGTTACTTGTCCAGCTATCGTTGTCACGCTTCTCATTGTAAATCATCCGCTGATGCTCATGATTGTTGACCTGGTTAAACTCACGTTCCTTCTCCCGTCAACATCAACGTGTTGATGAAATGTTTGTCATTGTGCATCAGATAATGGGTCAGATAAGTGCTGAGCAAGGTTAAATAATGGTAGCGAACTGTCAGCTAGCATTGCTAATGCTGCTGGAATAACATGCACACTGCTGTGTGTAACACTTGTGCGACCAGCCTTCATTTAGTGTCACATTCAACTCACTTATTTGTGCTGGTTTTGCTGGTTACTGTACGTGCTATTTCATGAATTAGCCACCATGGGACACCGCATTTCATCCATGTAGCATCTGCTCTGCCCTTCACAGCCATGTACAAACTTGAATGGTACTGAAGTTGTTCTCCTCTCCTCAGAAAATTGTCATGGACCAAAAGAGGTGTGAGGCTTGTTTCAGCAGGTGAGTGAAGAAAATCATAAGTGATGATGCTCTGTTGTAAAGTCAAATTGACAAGATTCCTAATATGTTGTCTGTCATACCCGAGATGTTAGAAAACATAGTAAAATGCCCCACACATGTTTCTTGGAGCCTAACATGACAGATCCATGTGGCTTGTTTTGTTCAACCAACTGTCCAAAAACTTAAGATACTAATTTTATAATGACATAACACAGAAAAAAAATTAAAATCTTTACTCCAGCAGACCTTTGAGAATGATGGTTGCAAGCCTTTTAAAACCTCTTGCACCACTGATTTAGTGAGTGAGAAGTGAAGACTGTTGTTTGAAAAGCTTTGCTGTCATTTAGGACAAAACTCTGAAATGTGTCCCGTGTCTTCTCCAGGGGTGGGAAGGATAGAGAAGGTGCTGATTGCCAACCGAGGAGAGATCGCGTGTCGCGTGATGCGCACGGCCAAGAAGATGGGCGTCCGCTCTGTGGCGGTGTACAGTGATGCAGACAGACACTCTATGCACGTGGCCATGGTGAGATGTAGCACAGCTCCGTCTTGTGTTGGGCTTTGTGGTTGTCTGCGTCTCTGTCCTCACTCTCACGAACACAGTGAGGCAGCATGATGCTAAAGTGGTCTGATGTTCAGTTGGTCTGTTTCTGCTTTGGATTCTTTGTAGGCAGATGAAGCTTACTACATTGGCCCTCCACCCTCCCAGCAGAGTTACCTCTCCATGGAGAAAGTCTTGGAAGTGGCCAAGAAGTCTGGATCACATGTGGGTAATCTTCTACTTGTTGTGAACAGTTTGTGGGGAGTTGTGACGCTGTTATTTTTCTCAATTCTTCTTAAAGGAGCTAATTCAGTAAGGAAGTTTAGATTATAATCTTTAGATCGTTTTAAATATTCTTCCTGCAGAAACATTCGTCTTTGACTGTGAAGCTCTGACATTGTCAAATGCGATGCTTCAGAAAATGTGTTTTTTTTTGTGTGTAGGCGGTCCACCCTGGTTATGGCTTTCTGTCAGAAAACACAGAGTTTGCAGAGGCGTGTAAACAGGAAGGCATCATCTTCATCGGGCCACCTTCGTCTGCCATCCGAGACATGGGTATTAAAAGGTAACATACATATATATAAAGCTGTATACTCTCTCTCAAATGATCATTTTATGTTTTTTGGGACCTGATTTGAAACGTTATTGGTCCCTGTGGAGGAATTAGTGTCACTGTAGGAGCAAGAATGGATGAGACATCGCACAGAACAGCAGAACAGAAACAAAAATACATTAGGAACCAAAGGGAGTTGACTTTTATTGCTTCGTCTCCTTTTTCAGCACATCCAAACACATCATGTCAGCTGCTGGGGTGCCAGTCATTGGTGGTTACCACGGAGAGGACCAATCAAATGAGAGGCTGCAAGCAGAGGCTTCTCAGATAGGATACCCCGTGATGATTAAGGCCGTCCGTGGAGGAGGAGGGAAGGTAAGCGGAAGTGTAAAAGCCTGAATAACTTTGACAAAGGAACCTCAGGAAACAAAAGGTTACTTTGTGTGTGTGTGTGTGTGTGTGTGTGTGTGTGTGTGTGTGTGTGTGTGTGTTCAGGGAATGCGTATTGCCCGGTCAGACTCAGACTTCTTGGAGCAGTTGGAGTCGGCGAGACGAGAGGCCAGAAAATCCTTCAACGATGATGTCATGCTGGTTGAGAAGTTTGTTGAGGACCCCAGGTGATATTCATGTGTTCATGCCGCGAACCAGCCAGTTCTGCTGCCTTGTTTTGTTCATTTGCTGTTATGCTCACATGAAAAAAGGTGAATTTGTCCTTTTAAATTTGTGCCTGTCTCCTGCAGACATGTGGAGGTTCAGGTGTTCGGGGACATGCATGGTAACGCTGTCTATCTGTTTGAGAGAGATTGCAGCGTTCAGAGGAGACATCAGAAGATCATAGAGGAAGCACCGGGGGTGAGTGAGTGATGGTGGACACACAGGTGTGTCAAAGACTGTCACAGACTGACGGGGAACTGGGAAAGTTGCTATGAATTTTGAAATTCATTCAAAGTATTAGCTTGTAGGTCGTGGAAAATGTAAAATGAGTCCTTTTGAACATCTGCAGCCCTGGTTACCTGGTTACCCTGTTCCTGTCATGAGTTCAAACAGGGAAGTAGAAATATTTTTCTCCTGAACCCGTAAATGTACATTCTATAAATTAGCTTTAATCCTGCATTCATGTGGTGTCACAATAACCTGAAAAACAAGTTCCCGACTGGGAAAAAGTCCCAGTCCACCTGGGTTGGTAGAGTTTTGTGTAAAATGAGGACACTCTGAATATGACAGAGGATGTGGATCTATGGTGTGAAGCTGGATATTAGAGCCATGATCAACTGAATTTGTTTCTGTCAACAGTTGAATGTTTTCCTGTATGTTCACTGCACTCGTATTTGTGTTTTTTTCAGCCTGGTATTAGTCCTGAGGTCCGGAGGAAACTTGGAGAGGCAGCAGTCAGAGCAGCCAAAGCTGTCAGCTATGTAGGGGCAGGTGAGACAGACAGACACACAGACACACACACAGACACACACACACACAGACACACACACACACACTCAGCCTGACACATCCGACACACCTCACACAGAGGCTCCTGACATCTTATCGTTTGTCTTCCTGTGTAGGTACGGTGGAGTTTATAATGGACGCGCAGCATAACTTTTACTTCATGGAGATGAACACCAGGCTGCAGGTGGAGCATCCCGTCTCTGAGATGATCACTGGAACGGACCTGGTGGAGTGGCAGCTCAGGGTGAGAGAGCAGGGAGGGAGAAGAAACACAAAGCTTTGATTTCAGCCACGCTGATTACTCTCCTCCATTATCTCCTCCAGGTGGCAGCAGGTGAGCGCCTGCCTCTCCTCCAGGATGACATCATTTTAAGGGGACACTCTTTTGAGGCTCGAATCTACGCAGAGGACCCAAATAATGACTTCCTGCCAGGGGCGGGGCCTCTGCTGCATCTCTCCACCCCTCCAGCCGACCAACACACACGCATAGAGACTGGAGTCAGGGATGGTAGGAAGTCTGTCTGTTTGTGTTTACATGAATAGTTTTCCAGTCTTTATTTAACATGTAATGCTTGATATCTCACAGTAGCTGTGCTGGCTGATCACACACATGCTTCAGTTTGTGTAGATAATGAAGGACGAGCAAGGGCCAAATAAAGTTAATTAAAAAGCTTTATAGCTGACACACTGTGTGTGTGTGTGTTTTCAGGGGACGAGGTGTCTGCACATTATGACCCAATGATCGCCAAGCTTGTGGTGTGGGGAGAAGACCGATCTGCTGCCTTAAAGAAGCTGCGGTACTGTTTACGACAGTACAATGTAAGACACACACACTCACGTGATTCTGTGCATGTTATGCAACTGAACTTACCAGATAAATACAGTATGTAGTGAACCCAAAGCCCCCATTACCTCTGTCCTGTCCGTTACCACTGTCCTCAGATCGTGGGACTGAACACTAACATTGACTTTTTGCTGAGTCTTTCGGGCCACCTGGAGTTTGAGGCTGGAAACGTGACCACCAGCTTCATCCCTCAGCACTATGCTGACCTCTTCCCCGCTCCCAGGACTCCCTCTGGGGAAACGATCTGCCAGGCGGCCCTGGGCCTGGTGCTGCAGGAGAGGAAGCACACACAGGAGTTCACGCAGACCTCCACCGGTGAGAAGACGGCAATTATCAGGACAAATAGTTTATAACACTTATAGCACTGACCTGAAAAAGTACTGTTGTACTAAGTGTATGTGGTGTGTGTGTGTGCGTGCGTGTGATTTTCAGACCCATTCTCCCCATTTGGCTCCAGCAGCGGCTGGAGAAGCAACATTCAGTTTAACAGGAACATGACGCTACAGGTGGGAGACAAAAGTGAGTAACAGAATGTGGTGAGCCTTTATCGCCCCCTAGTGTGCAGCAGGCAGGGAAGGTGGAGGACAGACAGGGGGAGGAGAAGACAAAATAGAGAACCAGAATTTTGATCCCCAGGATCAAAGGTGGTGAGACTGCAGAGAAGCCGTTTCTGTCACGAGCTTGAAGTCACTACAGAGTTGCAATGACAGCCATTTTGAATTTATTTGTTCATGTTTAAAATACTAGACAATACTGAACATTTTCCAAAACCACAAATTTCTGGGACTAAAATCAAAGATATTCAGTTTGGACACAAGCAAAAAGCAGCAAATCCTCACGTTTGACTCTGGAACCAGCAAATAGAGAGCATTTATCCTAAATAAGTTAATCAAGCCATTTTCAATGTCACACTCTTCTGGCTTTCCCCCTACAACGCACAAATAGATGTTCAATAAAAAAGGAGGAATATATAAAGTATGAAACATACAAACATGTCTGGGATTCATGAATGTACATTGGGCCTGTCAATCAAAAACTTGATTCATTGAATGTTTTCAATGCTTCAGAGTTATAGATTGTCAGGGATGACACGTGTGCACTGTTTTAGTTGTACTAAGCAGATGTTTGAATAATTAAGTTCAGAGCTAGATGGTCTGTGACAGTTTGTTAATGAACCTGTATTCATTATTCAACACTTGTATTAAAAATGTCACTCTGAGGCCAGAAATAAATCCCCTGGCTGCTGCTGTGTCGGTGTGATGATGACGCTCAGCTAAAGCCTCTGCATTTACTTAGTTCACTGTCTCTCCTCATTTGCTTCAGTCCTACTCCAAGACCTGTTATTGCCATTTAGAACAGCCAACAGCTCATGTTGTGTGTTTGTTTCTGCAGAGGTTGATGTGGTCGTCGTGTACAACAAAGATGGAAGCTACACGATGGAGGTGAGCTGGAATACGTCCTGCATCCTCCGTCATTAATCAATGTTCTCATTTTCTCTTGTAGTCTTCTTCTCTGAAGCTTTCAGCTGCATCTTGCAGCCTTTATTTTGTCAGTTGAACACGTCTCATGCATATATTTCTTATTTCAGATTGGTGAGGAGGTGTACCATGTGACTGGGGAGGTGGAGATGGAAGGTGGAGCTTCATTCCTGCACTGTTCTGTTAATGGGGTGAAGTCTCGTCCCAAACTGGTGATTCTGGACAACATGGTGCACCTGTTCTCCACGGTATGCTGCTCGCACTACTGCTGACAATAGACACAGCTGAGTGTGATGTGAAGGCATGTTTGCATGCATTATTTTTCTACTTATGGTGTGTACGACACAGATTTCCATTTTACATGTTCAGTCTGTCAGTGGAGCAGAGTCATCATCTGTCATCTCAGTTGCAGAGTGATTGATGTGTGTTTAAAGTAGCAGCAAAGAAGCAGTGTTTCTTTTAGGGCTGCAGACCTGCCAACCCGTACGCATTTTGCGTAGCAAGTACGCAATTTGACATCTAAATACGCTGGTACGACTCACCCCTCTAAACTACGCAAAAAGCTGCGGACATGCGAGTTCTGTGGCAAATGTGCACGTGCGGTACTCATGTCTGACAACACGATGCAGCAGTGTTGTGAAGCAGTTTCAGCCAATCAAGCGGAGGATAACAAGTCTGCCGAACAGCGTAACATCCCCGCCCCCCTCCTCCCTGCCTCCTCCTGCCCTCTGCCTCCCTCTCCGCTCTCCGTTCCCCACTCGCTGCAGTTGGCGCTTAAAAATGTAAACTGTGTGTGTGTGTGTGTGTGTGTGTGTGTGTGTGTGTGTGTGTGTGTGTGTGTGTGTGTGTCAGCGGACCTGCCAGCTTTTGGTAAATGTGAACCGTTATGCGTAATGTTACTTTCACTGTGGAAACATTCGAGCCGAAGTCTAAGTGAAAAAAAGAAAAAAAAAAAAAAGTTTTTTTTTCTCAGCAGATCTATCGATCATGTTCCCCAAATGACCCAAATGCATCGTCAAAGAGAAAAGAGGAAGAAAAGGCAGCAGTGCATCTGTGTGTGTGTGTGTGTGTGTGTGTGTGTGTGTGTGTGTGTGTGTGTGTGTGTGTGTGTGTGTGTGTATTTTAGCCTTTATATATATCCATTGCAGATAGAGTAGGCCTGTATATAAGGAGGGATGTGATTATTTATACAGTTTAAACATGTAGCCAACAAATCTTTTGCAGCAAGTTTTGCAACCACTATCTTGGCAGATGAGGAAGACGAAGACAGGGAGGGACAGGGCAGCAGACCTGCCAAAAAGAAAAGGGTCCATGTCCCCCCAGAAGTTTTTGAGTGAATATCAAGAACAGTGACCATGCTTCCGACCCTCTAAAGTTCCTTATCATGCATTTTGCACAGTGTGCAATTATGATGTGGACATAAGCCACCAGGGAGCTGCAGGTAATATAGAAATTAGCCCCGGTGATGTGTGCGTATGTGCTGTAAGCCAATTTAATTATTACATTCTTGAAAACAAAAACACCTATTGCAATATATAAAATAAATTATTACCATTTTAATTAAATACATATTAAAATATTTTTTAATTAATTTTAACTAAATAAATATTGAAATAAGTGGGAGAAGGACATAGCATTTTTTGGTTTTCTGTTGATGGGTTTGGATATTTATGTTAAGAAATAGTTAAAGAATGTAATTACAGAGTGCAAAATGTCTGTATTTTCTTTATTAAAGGTATTGTAATCAAAAATATAGGTTTTATTGTTTATTTACAACCGATTTCCAGCCAGTGAATGGGGAAATTACTGCGTGCAAAGCAATGGAGTTGCACAAGTCTGCGAAAAAAAGCTGCACAACACAAGCGGTACTCAAAATATTTTGACAAGGTTGGCCGGTCTGGGGCTGCAGCTAATGATTATTCCCCTTTTTGTCTTGGGTAATTGTTTTATTGTTTGGACCATGAAATGAGGAAGATTGTGAAAGATGGTCATCACAGTATTCCAGAAGCCATCACCAAAGAGCCCAAGACCCAAAGATACTGCATTAAATGTTCCATAAGAGAAAGCAAAACAGTGAATGGACTCATTTCAAAGAGCCGTAACCATGAAAACGTCTTGTTCTGAGCTCAGATAGAAAGTTCTTCATTCCTCAAGTATTGAATTGCAGTGACTTCCTCACACTCCTGTGTTGACACATATAAAAGTCTACATTTACTGCTGTCTCTGTGAGCCTCAGCAATTTGTACAAAATGCCTATTTGTTCATTAGCCTGTTTATAGTTGATGTATTGCAGATTCATTTTCACAAATAACACGTGACATAAAAGCTGCTAATCCAGATTTTCTCCAGTCAGGTTATAGAGAGCTGCGCTCCACCTGTCACTGCACAAACTCTCTCTGTCTCCTGCCTGTAGCATGTTTTCACACATCTGACATCAGGGGAAATTTAAGTCAAGTCAAATCCTCCTACCTTCTGACATCTTTACATCTTTTGTGCAGGAGGGAAGCTCCGAGGTGTCTGTTCCTGTGCCCAAGTATCTGGCTGGTGTGAGCGGCTCTGGGGCCCAGGGCGGAGCTGTGGCCCCCATGACTGGAACCATTGAGAAGGCGAGTTTGGTTGTGTTAGCGTATGATTAGAATCGGCTGTCCTTAATGTCTCTCTGCCCAAACAAATAACAACAATCTGTTGTATTGTGTTCAGGTGTTGGTGAAAGCCGGAGACAAAGTGGCTGTAGGAGACCCGCTGATGGTCATGATTGCCATGAAGATGGAGGTGAGGGACTCCACCTTTACCTGTTGGATCACAGGTGTACACACACACACACACACTCTCTGTTGCTTTTGTAATAAAGTTGTTTTTGTCTCCGCAGCACACGATCCGGGCGCCCAAGTCAGGCGTGATCAAGAAGGTTTTCTTCAGTGAGGGCTCTCAGGCCAATCGGCATGCTCCTCTGGTGGAACTGGAAGAGGAGGCGGAGGAGGGGGAGGGGGAGGGGAGCAGCCAGTAAACAGAGTCAAACACACGACACCCACGAGTACGCGCTGACAGGTCGAAGAGAGTTACTGTGACAGCTGGAGGGAAAGAGAGGCAATCTGAACCACGCTGGTGTCCAGCACCAGATTAATATTTCCTAAAGGCAGGACCTGAAGCATCGGCTGGGGTGAGTTTGGTTCAGTCTGGAAGAGATGAGACAAAAGCTTTGACCCAGGGGACCCAAAATGCTTTTAGGAAGGTGAGAAACAGGTGCTGGCTTTGACTCATGTGACAGCGGTGAAAAGGCTCATGAATCACATGAATCTCTAACGTACTGTTGCCTTCTACACATCACAATATTTACCTTCATGTCGTTTCTGCAACTTCTCTCTGTTTTTGATTTTCTTTCTTGTGTGTTGCAAACTTTAATTTTATTCGTCTGTCCTCCCTTTGTTGGTTTCTGTCAGTGGTGTGGGGTTAGTTGAATTGTTTATTCCCTTGTTCAGTGCAGTTGAATGCACTGGGATGGCAAGTGAGAAATTAGACAAAACACTTGCAGAATTTTGCCACACATGGCTGTAGGAACTGTTACTGATGACTGAAGGGGGGAAACTTGACATTTACATGAACTTAAAATAATTAGAATGATTACTGTCAGTCTTCATCAGTTGTAATGCTTACTTACTGGTTTGTGGGGGGAAAAAATGCCATGAAGTTATCGTCACTGTGCAGTAAGAGCCATGACATCAAAGCAGTTTTCTGACAGGATATTTTAGCAGTTTGGAAAACTATCCCATTAGTTGTAAATATCAGATGCCCTGCCAGTTTTTAAAATCTGCATCGTCACTAAGCCTAAACCAAGGCTGTTTTTCTTAGTCATTAGAAATGGACACTGAAGCTACATTGTGACCCCCACTGGACAGTGATATTTGTATTTGGGGTTTGTTGATGTCCAGTTTTTCAAAATCCACTCAGTGTCCCTCCAGACTGACTCCAAACTCTTCACCTATTACCCCTGAGGTTTGCCCTCACAAAACAAGCGAGAGCAGAGGAGATAGTAACGTTGCACTAAGAGGGAATGAAAACACTCCAGAACTATCCAATGATTCCCAACTCTGATTTGAAAATAACCCCTAAATGATGAAATGTCGGTCACAGAGGGCTTTAAACGGACAGATGGTTTGTTTCTGTGTAAATCCGCCCTCAGTCCGACTGATTTACCCCACAGACGACATGTGAACTCGACCTGCTTCTGCTCATCGCTCTCTTCTTACTAACTGGTGTGTTATGAGGCCTTGTAGACTAAAACTGATCAACACTTGTATTCATTTTCTAGATGTTTTTTTTTTTTTTAAATGACATTGGACTGGTGAAATACTGTAATAAAATTATTTCAAATGTATGCACACAGCCTCATGTCATACTTGAGATCATCGTGTTTGAAGGTGGGTTGCTTTGTGTAACACTTGTATTCATTTATTTACTTATATTGGGTGATAAGACCTATTCAGTGTGTGTTGACGCGTCCATGCTGGGATTGATTGACATCTCCCTCGTCTTTTTAAAATGCCTGTTACACACAAATATGAGTAAACAGAAGTGAAACGGAATGCTGAGACGAAGTGATGCTGTGTGTTTGTGTTTAATGATGATCTAAACAGCCTCCGCAGCTCTGCAGGCCAACATGGCAGTGGGCTCGTTGTCGCCCCCTTGTGGCCGTATGGGGGAAAACAACCTTAATCTCAGTTCTCACCCGCCGTCATGTGTCAGTGGGTGTTTGCCGCCATCAGTCGTCAGGTGGCAGTAATAAGCCCATTACGCCTTAGCGCAACATAATTAGTCAAAGAAGAAGACGTAAGCCACCGAAAACCTAATTGGATAAGCGACGCGCAGGTGAGACTGAAGTAACAAAAGCGTTTTTGAAGCAGAACTTTTCGTAAAAAGACTGAGAGGAAGCAGACTGACGGGTTAGTTTTGGTAAATGTGTGTCAAACAGCCCAGCTAAGAGTCAAAGAGCAGCGTCATGTGACCAGGAGCTGAGTAAGCAGACTGAAAACACTTGATTTTAAAGTATGTGTGTTTGATAGACATTATTTTCTCATAATACACAGAGAGGCGAAGCTGGAAAAAGTAAACAGAATATTACAAAGCAAAAAAAAATCATTTTTATGTTAATGGGAAGTTCTTTTGCTTTCCTTCTAAGTTCAGTTTGCACTGTCATTTGAAAGTTGCAGTTTGATGTTAATGTTAGACATTCCTCCAAGTGTAAAACAAAGTTTTAACTGGTATCTTCTAAAGATGAGTACATGTATATTTGGTATGTAACTGGTTTGCAATACAGAAATATCTAACTGTTATGAATCCATTGACAGTTATCTCTCATCTTACAGCTGTCAAATTTAATGTTTGTTAGAGCTGCAACTATTTTCATTGTTAATGAAATTAATTTCTTATGATCGTTAATGAACCAGCTAAGCGTTTGCATGTTTTGTCCAGCAAATCTGCCAACTATCAAAATTGGTGATTAATTGCAATCAATAAAAAGTTATATAATAACAAAATAGTAACCAAAAGAAAATGAGAAGTTGCCATCTTTGTACTGTGTAAGCTCCTCAGAGATGCTCAGTCTGACTCTTACATTAATTGCTGCTCTCTGCTGGATACAAAGTGCTGATTGTGTTTTCTCTCCTTCACTGACCACATGACATTTCTCATGTAGTCAGTGAAGTTGTTCATGTGTGTGAACTGCTGAGTTAATGTCTCGCATAAGAGCACTGAAATGAATGACGTCACTCTCCACAGGCCTGTTTCTTAAAAACGTATTTATTTCGTAAATAGATCAGCATCTTCATAAACATCAGCGAGAAGATTTACAGACAGGAGGAGGGAGGACAGACAGACACGTCAACAGGTACCGGCCAACAGAAGACTGATGATGGTGGTTTATTAATCGTCTGCTGCAGCATGATTTACTGATGAGACAATAAAACTGATTTCAGCAAACCGTCGAGCACCGACATGATCTGCGGCCTGGTGTGGCGCCGGCTGCTGCTGAGTCACAGGACACACTGCTGCACACAACTGACCGCTTGACATTTCATTTAGACTCCCCTTTTTAGCTGATTTGATCAAAGAAACCTTAATCTGATTCCAGTCTGCAAACCGCGGCTGAGTTTTCCCAAAGCATCTCTGCACTGACGTCGTGCGTCAGCTCTTCAAAATGTTTTTCTTCCAAACTTCCTGACATTAGTTGAAGATTGTTTAATCCTTGTATAGTTGTTTTTTTCAAACACTCAGGTGAGTATGCATAGTCAGTATCACCTGTAGATGGCGCTCAGCACAGCCCCAGTTTGGAGAAGCACGCCAACCGACTGCCATCCACATCCAAAAATCTAAAGCATCCCTTTAAGAAGGAACCCAATTAAACTTAGATGGTGCTTCTGATGGACGACGTGGTCATCATCTGCAGTGAAGGCTTACTAAAATATTAAATGGCCATTTTTTCAAAAACGATGTGGCTGAGTAATCTCCTGTTTCTAGAAATATTCCAGAGGCCTCATGTCTGAATGCTGCTGCTCTTTAGTAACAACGCTTCCACGATGTCAGCACTGTGATGCTTTGGAGAATCAGGTTTTGGTTGTTATTAAAGTCACGTCTGATGTTAAAAAAATAGAGCATCTGTCTGAAGATATCATTCGAGTGCCGCTTGGGCCCCAATTACATTTGATATGTAGAAAGAGAGAGAGAAAAAAAAAAAAGTCTGTACCTGGACATACAGTCTGGGTAGAAATGCAAATAAATGACCACATTTCCAAGTATTCTGCTTGTCTGTGACTGGATGGTGAATGCAGAGACCCACAGTGTTGAAAATGATAAATACAGAACAAAGACATTGTCAGATAGTCTTATAGGTTTTTAAACTGTACGTCATCCTTCTCCCATTTTTGATCTTTATATATCCTGCTAATTAGACCTTTAATATGACAGTGTCTTATTGTGTTTTGAACTCTTTGGGTCTCTGTAGACGAGCACAAGGGGGCATCAGAAATGCACCAACACTGCAGGTGTTTCTGCACATCCCCGCCTTGTCCGCCTTTGGCGGGGAGGACTCGTCTTCCCTCCTCTGCCATCTGCTCTGACATTGTGTAACAACTCAGCAGGCTCACAGCTCTGATGCTCCCAGATCCTCCTGAATACTGAGGTTATTGCTGAGTCCAGAGAGGTGGGTGGAACAGTTTTGGTTTGTACTTCCTGGCTGAATCTGGCACATCACATCTTCAGGGCTGGGTGATGGTTCCACTGTGTCATCTACTGACATTCAGTGGCATCACTCTGTCGTTAAGATGCTCTTATCTTCTCCCAAGATTTTTATCAACTTGTGTGTGGTTTTGCATAAGTTTGCAGTTTTCTATGCATCAATGTTGCCTGTCAAAAGGAAGTCCTGCTCAGTCTGTGAAAACCATCTTTTGTGGCTCTGGAGGAGCTTTCCAAACTGATGTCCTCATTGGGGTTATCTCAGCTGGGGCTGGAGACTTGTGTGCAGTCGGAAAGATGTTGACATTTCACAACAGCGCTTAAATCTGGATGCCTCTGCAACATCAAATCTGACCTTTTTAAGGTATTAAAGGTATTCTTGGATTTAGTATTGCATGTCCATAAAGTTCCATAGAAAAGAATGGTCAAAATGAATGTACCAGAGGCAAAGACATCCTGGATTTAAGTGTCTCGTTTCAAGCTCTGAAAATACTGGATCCTCTCATTGGCATCTTAAGAAGCACTCTGGTCTGTTCCACATCTTCATCTGTCTAACTCCACGGCCCTCGCCTGTACCGAAGTTTCTGTCAAATTGTTGAGGTTGAAAGCTCAACTCAAGATGACATAAAGGTTGATTTCGTAGCTCCCTTCAGAGCCACAGACAACTATTTCCACAGGCTGAGGAGTGATCTCCATGACAAGTCCACTGAACTTTATGTGTAAGTGCCCCTTTTAAACAGCATTAACATGTATTTTTCCACATTACAGGTATCAATAGATGTATCCAGGTAGACATTTTTATATCATGTATGAGCTCAAGTGGTTAAAAATACCTGTTGGGTTGCTGCATGGAGTGATCTCAATGGAAGTGTCCTTTTAAATGTCCTGTAACAAGCTAACATTGAGGCTTGCAGCTGACAGCGACCAGCTGCACAGTCACCTTTCAGGTCAGACAAAAATAGCTTTCATGGAGGCTCAACCTCCTGATTACATGTCTAATACCACGTAAAACATCTGGGAGTTGCTGCATTCAGGCCGTGACACACGTACATATTGATATGTAAGAAAATATCAACACAATCACAGAAAAAAAAACATACTGCAATAATAAATAGACTCTTTCATTGTCACCTGTATGAACAGAAAGGATACAACAGGCCCAGGTACACGTCACACAACATGAACCGTAAAGAACATAGAATATTCAATGAAGTGACAGAACCATTACTGACTCTCTGACTTTGAGCTGCTGTCTTTAAACAGACTCAGATGATGTGTGTGTTCCCTGTGAGCTGAAGCATGTACCGTCATTGCTGTGTGGATGTCAAGTTTAAAACGGTTGTCTTGAAAGGTTTTTACATTGCACTTCTGTCAGCTGTCAGTCACCTTCTGGACTGAATACTCCTGAAACACAACCGACCTGACCTGCATGTGGCCACGGAGATCATAGAAGAGCTCACAACAAGGCTACGTACTGTACTTCCTTCAACTAGCCATACACACACACACACACACACACACACACACACACACTTCATGAACATGTGGACAGAAACACACATGACAAACAACAGCAAAAACATGATTCAGATGATTTCAATGGTGAGAGGAGCAATGATTTGAGACGACACAAAGAAGAAAAAGAACTAAATGGGAGTTTTCTGTGTGCAAACGCTCTGCTCTTCTTTTCATCTACTGAAGCTGAATTATACTCATCTGCGATATCTACCCTCTAAAGATAGAGACATTCTGCTGTCCGGGTCGACCTGCATCAGCCGCGGTTTTGAAAAGCATCTCGCCATTCAAGCCATCGTCGTCTCGCTGAAATAAAAATGGTACCAATCTCCGATGCGATACTCAGGAAATATTTTAGGCAACTGCGAGAGGGATGATTCCACCTCCACATCTGTTTGTACAGATGCTTTATAAAACTCTGAGCCTCGTGGTCTTCAATGCAGAGATGCCTTCGCACACCGGGCTGAATGAGAAAAGGCATTTAAAGGGAACAAGCTTCCGAACACAAAGTGACAACAGCGACAGGCTCACACAGCTTCTGTCTGCAGTACCTTCGATAATCTATCAATAATATAACCTCTTGAAAGTGTATGGCTTTTCAAACAGACCCCATCCGGCCTCCTTCTGAGCGGCGTACCAGGGAGGCCGAGGCCTCAACAAGAAAGCAGCACGAACAAATATAATAGTCTTCTTAACAATATAAGCTTCTATACAATCAGGCACAAAAAATAAACATCTTTTAAACTCCAGTCTGAATCCTTTGGTCTTTGGTTCCATGGTAGAGATGACTCTCCTTGCACTGTATCGAGCGAGTACTGTCTGTCTGAGGGAATCAAGTCTAGACGTGATCAGAACCGGCAAGGCTCTGAAGGCTACTGGACCCAGAGCGGTCCAGTGTTTTCCCTTTCCATCTGGAGGAGAAACAAAGATGCAGAGGCCGACAGCTCAAAGAGGAAGTTTATGTAGCGGTTTACGGAGGCAACATGACGTTTGGGTTGTAGCCTCTGAGATGTGCTCTTAATGCAGACTGAGTTTGCAGAGCCTCTGTCCTGGTGTTACATGGGTGATCTACAGGCCACCTCAGCCCTGTGCTGAGGTCAGTCAGCATGTCCAAACCAGCTCAGCTCAGTCACAGTCCTCTGGCTGCGACGCATCGAGCAGGACTGACGCCTGACATTAGCTCCTGGAGCTAACCGGGTGATCAGGAATCTCCATTCTGTGTACTTCAAATGTAAGACTTACAGTACAAGGTCATGTTAATGTCAGTTGCAAGAAGAAGTACGTTTGGCAACTGAACTGGAAATGAATAATAAATAGCTGCGTGACAGAGGGCAGCACCTGTGAGCTGACTGTCTTTTAAAGGGTACTGAATTTAAATGTGGTGTCTTCAGATTCTTCAGACAACCTGTAAGCAGCAGAGATCTGATCGTTGCTGCTGCTCAGACGTCTCTCTACAGGAGTAGCTCCACAGAGGTCGGCTTCATGCCATGCTGATTTGCTCTACAACTCAAATTTCCTTGCCTTCCACGCTGCAGCTCCCATCTGACGTCCTTCTCAACCTTTCTACTAAGAACTGATCAGTGGGGGGAAACAAACAGGTGAGGGATAAAGCAGCCTGCTGCACTGAGCCGAGTCCTTTGGTTTCACATAATGCTCCCGTCTGTGTCCAGCTGAGAACACACTGACTTTAACTGAAGCAGGTTTAGAAAATGGTGGCATGGGGGTGGGGTGTGATTATGATTCATAGCGGAGCAGTAGCTCTCCCCCAGCTGTGTGTTACAGTCAGAGGCCCTGGGAGTCAGCAGTGGGAGGCCTCGATGGGCGACAGCGTCAGGATGCTGCGATCGTTGGAGTAGAAGTTCTCTGTGTCGCTCCAAGACCTGAAAACAGGCAGCAGTGACTGAGGGTTAGGACACTGACGGAGTGAGCGTGTTTGAGTGTGTGTGTGTGTGTGTGTGTGTGTGTGTGTGTGTGTGTGTGTGTGGTGAGGGAGGACAGTGGGCTCAGCTGTCACTGGCTAACACACTGTTGTTCAAAGGTTTTGCTGTTACAATCGACAACCAGGCTGGAAGGAGCAGAGAGGAGCGAGGGGTGAAGAGTGAAGACTTAGTGATAGGTGTGATGATGTTAGTGTGAGTTTCTGAAGTCTCTCCTCACTCATTCACAGTAATCCAGGTCCATCAGTGCACCTGGTTCATAAAGCAGGTACAATGACAACAGGACATTGTGCTACCACTGCTGTTCTGTACTGCACTTGTAGAGTGCATACAGCTTGCTGCACCAAGTCATACCCATACCCTCATCTGGATCAAACAAAGAACCAGGCAGGGAATGAAAACAACATTTAAAATCCAGCTACATCCACTATAATGTCTCATTTGCTTCATTAGTGTAAAAAGCAGCAGTGTGGGATCATTGTTGATGTCCTCAGAGTGCTGGGAAATGCAAATGATGCCCAGGCTTTGGTACTGAGACAGTCTAAAGGGTTAGATTTAATAAAGCTGTGCAGAGGCAGCTCATTAGCTCTTAAGTACTGCATGTCTCTGCTGTCACACCTCAAACATGGCGGGAAAGGTTTGCTGCAAATAATTCTTAAAACACAAATCTGTCCCTTTACATGTCTTTGTACTGCACGTCATTCACAAGGAGGGAGGAAGTGAGGTGAGACTTGAGCTACTCAACTCATGGATGGAAATAAACACTGTAAAGAGAAAGAAATCATGATGATAAACAAACATTCATGCTTCATATATTCACTCGTAAGAAAACCAGGCTAGTATCTGATATCTGAAGTTCAGCCGGCCATTTAAATTTTCTTTCTTACTAGAAAAATAGGTATCATACTATCTTCCGCAACATTAAACATATGCATATAGTATAAAATCTGCACTGCATTGTATAATCCTATTTAGATACGTGACAGACGCACAGTCCCTTTCTGTTATTAGCTTAGTGAGCTGGATCTGCTTTGGAAATGTCAAACAAAGATTGATCTGATGCACAATCTCATCCATTTGTAAAGAACATTTCCAAACTAAACGGCTGGGGTTTGGGCTGGACGTGAAGAAAATACAACATGGATACATCATGAAAGGCACAGCTTGTAAAGGTCGCAACAAAGCAACCAACCAACACCGCCACCACCGCCACTCTGACTCACATCAAAGTGGTCATTGATCAGAGCTTCACGCCTCAAAGCAGCATCAGCTGGAAGGAGCAGAGAAACTGTGGTTCAACATCCTCTGACTTCAAACAGTGCTTCCTTTCTGGCTGCCTCACCTGATCTTCACATGATTGCACGAGCAGGGCCACACGTGTGTGCGCAGCTAAAGAAACATGCTAAATAGTTTTGGAGCTGGATATAAGAAGAGATGAAGACCACAGTCACCGCACCTGTCTGTCCACGTCTTCAGATATTACTATATATATTATTATTAGTTCTAAACGTCAGCCGTGAAACAAACAAGTGTCCCAAACTTTAAATCAACGCTGTTCTCTGAGATGAAGACAACCGTTTTAAGACCTGGTGAACAGGAAAACAGGGCCACCCGTGGACTTTAAATAGGCTGATGACTCAAATGGCGGTTTGACTGGAGGCACTCTCACGTGCTGCATCACCAGCTCGGCTGTCTAACAGGGCTGAGGTCAAACTGAAGCATCTCAGTGCTAAAGCCATCTCTGCTCCACGGGTTACGACAGAACAAAGAGGACGTTAACATCAGAACAGTGTCGGGGTGAGCCGGTGGGAACATGAACCCAGGAAAAGAACAGAACAGGCAGAATTCTGACACGACGAAGCTCACGAGGGACGTTAACAGCACATGAATAATTAATCTGGAAGGTCGAACCACATTATGCAAATTTCAGACACAGAAAGTCGAGGACACAGAGAGGACAGGAGGAGACAAGTGCAAGAGGAGGAGTGTCGAGGGGGCACAAATACATACAGGTTTACATCGTATACAAAGTACCAAAGGCAACAGCAGCCCCCATGCAACAAGACAGAGTCTGGGCATTCTTGTTCTGCAGCCAGTAGTGACAAGACAGGTGGAGTTCTACACTGTCATGTGAACCGGTGGAGAAGGTAAACTCCACCCACCTGGATTACCCCTGGTTACAAAACAAGCACACGCTCAAAGTTGGCCTCTTCTCAGAAGCACATATAAGGCTTCAGGATCCAGTAGAAAAGAGTAATACATAAAGGAAATAGCGAAAAAAACAAACAAACAAACAAAAAAAGACTCTCTGAGATTTCCCAGCAGCCTCTCTGGTTTAGGGTGTGGCCCCCTTGCTCGAGGAGGAGTGGAAAGGAAGAGGAACGCGTGGTGCCAGACAGCAGCTGAGTTTCCATCCAAGGATTTATTTCCTTTTTCAGATTAGAGTGCATTAAGTCAGCGTAAATGAAATGATGTTACAACTTTTAGTCAAATATCCGACAGACTGCTTTGAAAGAGGACTTGTAGAACTATGTTTGCTCAGTGGTTTTGTACATTTCGTGCCTGTTAATTGATGCATCCAGACACTATCATCGAATGTTTTTATTTTCAACTGCATAAATCTTGATGTTCAAGACGCCTTTTTGGAAATTCCAACACAAAGGTGTCACATTTAAAAAGGTCAGAATAAAATGTGTTTAACATTTGGATGGAGGCACAGCTGCTGGGATTTGACAACAACACATGGACGTGTAGGTCGTTTATTCTGAAAAACATCTTTGACTCCTGACATTCGTGTCCCTTCCCGCTTTGACGCCCCTCGCCAAGATTCAGCTGTGGTGAGCATTCAACAACAGGCCAAGTCAAGCAGCCGGCTACAGTTGGGCTTCCAGTATATGACAGATAAATAGTTTATGTACTATATATGTTTGTTAATATGCTTGCTATGTGTCCCTTCCAGTCGTTATGCGTGTTATATTGGACTGGGTGCATATATTCCCTTTCCCCTTTGGCAGTATCGTAGCATTAAGGCCAGATGTGGGCTGAGTCTTACTAGTCTTTCATACATTCTTTCTGCTTTGTTTCCTCAAACCCAGAAGGTAAAGAAGAGGGAGGGGAAGGAGGAGGGTTGAGAAGAGGACAAGGAGAGAAGGAAAGGAGAGGTGATATTAAGGGAAGGAGATGAGAAATAAACAATAAACCTGCACATTCAGCCCCAATTCTATGAGTTGATTGTGTATTTACAGTATAAAGCAGATCACAGCGAGCTTTTTATGATCACTGTTTATGTTTCTCCATCTGGGAGTACAAATTGACTGCTGTTTGCTCAGTCGGAAGAATCCAATCGGCGGCTTCGTGCCAAGGTCAGAAAACAAATCAATCATTCCCACAGGAAGAAAATCATCAAAGTTGAATCATGCATTTAGTGGTAATTTGACGCAGAAGCAACAGGAATAGCTTCCTTTCTCCCAGTGAAACGACCATGACAACAACTGAAATAGATCATTTCATGGACGCATATCCCACCCACCACTGTTCAAAGGAATAATGAAATGTATAAATCTTAGATGAGGTCTAAGATGTTTTTCTTTTTAACACAGGCCTGGCACTGAATCAAATTTGTTACAGAGAGATGCCATTAGAGCCGGTCACAATTTCATGTCTCTATACGAGATGACTCAAATGAGTGCTGTCACCCCCCAGGCCTGACTGACTGGGATGAGCCAGTCCTCCACTCAACCACAGAGAGTCTGCAGGTTGCTGTCCAGAGGGGCTGATGGGAGGGTGGGGAGAACAGTGCATCTCTTATTTGACCCGCATGCTGTCATTACCTTCACAAACACGCACACACACAGTCATGAAGGAACAAACATGCGTGCCCACACTCAATGCAAGGTCCACTGCAAAAGACTCACACACAAAGAACAAGAATGCTACATCTTCATTACTGATGGAATCAATACTGAGGGGCCCATTTTGTCTTGGGGAGTATTGATTGCTCAGCAGAAATGGTCAATCAGGTCAATTAATCAATGATCCCTCTGCGTCACTGGGATTCAGACACAATAACACTGAATCTGCAGATTGGGCGGCCCAGCAAACTGTGAAGCTGCACTTTAAAGCATCAAAGCTGTTGATGCTTTATCATTCTTTATCACAAAGTGGAGCTGCGGCAGAGAAGAAAGTTTTATCTGCACTTACTGGGAGGTCACTCTGAGCAGTAAACTGACATCATGTTTCATTATTTATACCCCTCCCTGCCACTTAGGCGCACCAAAAAGCAACATTGCAAAGTACAGCTTCAAAGTTCAGTCGCCACAGATTCGGTGTTGAGATCAAATATAATTCTACCAGCTGACCATTATCTGGCCTTATCTCAAGTGCAGAAGACCTCAAGTGAACCAGAGGACCTTCTGAACGATATAGAAGTCAAGCTAAAGCTAATAAGTCAACTTAATAATTGACATACAGACAAGTGTTAAAGTGCATTACAGATTAGGCAGTCTTCATTGAAAACTGGCTGATCAGGCTAACTCCCATTGGACAACAACCTTTGAATTTAAGGGAGCATTGAGCAGAAACAGAGGAGACAGACAGGACGGACAGAACAACAGATCATAGCATAGATGATTAGGACATAGACACATGGGCTAATGGACAAACCCGCACTAATGTAGGGGCTAGACAAGACAGGTTACATAGTGTAATACTGAGACCAATTAAGTGCCTTTACATCGCACCAGGTCTCCATCATAAGGGCCTTAAGAAAAATGCTGGAATCCAAATTCTCCCTGGCTAAACTGCCAAACATCCACATCTGCATGCTATGTAGACGACATGGTCATCACAACCTAGTCAGTCATTGGTCTCTGTGATTTTGGTTACAAGGTGTACTGATATATCTCTGACAGTCCACTACTGTGGATACGAGACTGAGCGCACATTTCCGCCTGGTTCATCAAAATGTTCCGACTCCACACTCTCCCAACATACACTTTGATGCATATAGCAAACTCATTATAGTTCAGTCAACGAATGCAGAACTCCTTGTCTGGCTGTTGTCCCAAAGTTATGCTAAGCTGCACGCTAAAACCAGTCTCTTAGACTGTCTGAGACCCTGCTCCCCCACAACTGTTTACTCAACTACAGATCTGAACAAGAAAGACTTACAGTAGAGTTGTAGCCACATTAAGGGCTAAAACAGTCACGCTTGCAGGCCAAATTTTTGTAACCAAGAGGTGGTGAGGGCTCATCAGGATGCATAATCATTGTTTCTTGCTGTCGTGGTCCTCCCCACCTGTTGCTGTGGCTGGATGTGTGGCAATGGTTGGCGCTGCCCCGACACTGCCCGGTCATTTGCTCCAGGAAGTGGGCCAGGCGGGAACAGCCGCTCTGCCCATGTTGGTAGCAGCACAGGGACTCCACACAGCTGAGGGTCTGCGCCTGGGGGGTTGATAGAGACTGGAGGAAGGAGAAGCAAGGTGGAAGGACACAGAAAGTGCCGAGGAAGGAAAGGGTGAAGTGAATAGTTGGACAGTGGTATGGAATAAAGGAAAAGAGAAGAGGGAGAAGTGAGTGGAGAAAGAGGAGAGAAGAGAAGAAATTAATACCAACACAACAGAGAACACTGTCACATTCTGACAGGATGATGGACAACTGGGAGATGACATATTGCATGCTGTCACAGGAACAATGATGTACAGGGAAAACATTCAAAACGTGCAACACAAAGGGCTGAAATGTTGCAAATAAATACATAAATCATAAAACCTGTAAACAAGGAACACAGATGAAAAAGCTCAAAATCCTAAAATAAAATATTTTCAGGTAGTCGTAAAGCAGATTAAGTCAATATTTGGAAATCAAATCAGACTGAACAACTAGTCAGGCTTAGCTATATCCATTAGATCTTTTTCAAATACAACCTTTAACTGGTCGAGTTTACTGCAGTGGCTTTATTCTAGGTTTCTGATCAAACTTCCAGGCTGCTTCTGTTTTGACAAAAGCACTGAAAGCTCCAGAGCTAACATTTGTATTAGACACAAGGCAGCATCCTCAACATCTATCCACATCTTTTCCTCTTCATATACGTGAAAACAAAACTACTAAATATTGTCTGTACTAATGTAAAAGCTGACTTGCGGTGCAAAGAAACCTCTCGCCATCTAAAAGTATATATAATCAAACTTTTCAATGGGCCAGTGATGCAGTGGTAGACAAGGCTGAATGAGGCTGCTGCCTAGAAGCCTGCAGGATCGGGTGGCTCTGTTAACCTGAGTCAGCACCCGAGGGAGAGACAGCATGTGATGGAAAAGAGAGAAAGTGAAGAGCAGAGAGACAAAGAGCGAACAGAGTGTGAGGTTACACTCATGAAGACTGCATTCTGTACGCCCCCCCTCTACAGCAGCACAACTACACAATGGGATCATTTGCTTATGCTTTTTGACACATACTCCACTAAAAGCAGTACAAGGACAATATATCTTAAACCTCTTTTTTTTAATTATTATTATTCTCATTCTCAATTATTCAACATCCTTTATACAAGTTGTTTGAAAGGTGGTGCTGAATTTGATGCCAGCGACATGTTTCAAACAAGTTGTATAAAGGATATTACTTGATAGTTTTACTTTGGAAAACCACTGTCAAAGTTTGTTTGCAAATGATTGCATCCTGTTTTTATTCACATTTTCGACAGCGTAGCACTTTCTTTGGAATCAGGATTGTATTCTATAGCTCAGTGATGATGTTGCTGCTGTTGGATTTCTCTGCGGCAGAAACTGGAGACACTTCTGGCATGAAACCAAACATCTTGGCTGGCAACAGCAAAACACAGACGGGACAAACTGAATATGGCTTATTCCTCCAGCGTCAGGTGTCCCTGGGTAATAAATGCATGGCTTTGTTGTTGAAATGGGTTTGTTTCTGTAGTTGCGTTCAGCCTCCACGGCAAAGAGACAAGCTGAGGTTGGAGAATGTGATTATTCCAAACACACGTTCAGTCCAAACCACAGTAAAAGCAGTGACAGCAGCCAAGCCACCACTGTAGCCATGGATGGTGATGTATCCTGGACTCGTGTTTATCTGTTAGTGACGTGTCCTTGGCGTATCTATGGTGGTACGACAAAATGGGTGATAAACACTGTCAGCTTTTCATTAACTCTAAGATGACTGATATACCTGCATTAATCTACCAGTAACCAATCATATCAATCTGTGCAGCAGCACTCAGTCGTTATAGGGCTTGTAAATCAGAAGCATGGGAGGCAGGGTTGAGATGCTGCAGTTTTCAGTGGTAGTCATGTTACAATAAAACTTGATCTGCAGTGCTGTTTATGATAGATGGATGAGAAATAGTATCAACTGAACAAGCATTTGACCTTTGCTCTGTGTCTAAGGAACTGTTTGGTGCATGTATTTTTTAAATTCAGGAGCACCAATACGAGGCCCAGACTAAAACCTTATGATTAATAGTTCTCTTGTAAACGGTGGTTTTCTGAGAAAGCGCTGACTAAATCGAAGGTTTTGTCATAAAATGGCCAAAGCCTCAGCGACAGCTATATGGATGACATCATCCATTGGCTGATTTATTATACTGGCTATAGAGTTCAGCTGAAGTTCATGTTCACTGTTGGTTTATACAACTAAGACAGGAGAGAGCAGGAGAGAGCAAGGTGTTTTTGGTGACTGAATATTTAATGTATGTAATGATCTTGAGTTTATAGTATGGTACTATGTATATATGTATATATACATACATGTATATATAGTGCCTATAAAGCAGAGTCTAGACAGAACAGAACAGTCAGTCTTAAATCATAGAACAAAAGAGAAAACAACTTAAAAATACTTAGAAATGTACTTGAAACGCAAAAGGGATCACATGACACACCAAATGCTTACAAGCAGACAACGATACATGACTCAGGCTTCAATGCGGAGTATCATTATTATTATTATTATTATTGTTATTACTATTGAGTATGGTGGAATTAGATGGTTTGATCAAAAAATACAGCAAAGACGATGAAGTCAGCATGCCAACAGCATTCTCTCTCTGTAAACTCTGAACCCAGACCTGATCAGTAACAGTGAGGGGTGAACTGAGACACGAATAGGAAAGGATGGGGACAATCATGGTTGGGTAAGGGAGGGTGAGGTCAGTCATATCTGTGTAGGGAAAGATGAGGTTATTCATGGAAGGGCTGAGATGGATGGATTTGGGTGGGAGGGGATGGGGGGGTCATTCATACAGGAAGTGAGACCGACAAAGAGACATACAGTAATAGTATTTTTACGTATGAAATCAAAGGGCAGTGCGGGGGCAGCTGTGACATATAGCCATGGGTCAATGACTGAATTGACTGCAGCTGTTAGGGGGTGCACAGGGTTGGTTGGTCCTCAGGCGAAGCCATAATGCTGGGACAGTGAGAGCACGAGGGGGACAATGGGAGTGAAGTATGGTACTACCTAGGGGAGCAGGGGTCTGGGCCGGGGGCAGCAGGGGGAGGATAAGCAGCTAGCAGGTGCCAATTGTCCTCCCCTGGGCTCCGCTGGGCTTTAACAGGGTCATATTCTGGGCCGACTGAACCCTCACCCTCTTCCATCTGAAGGACACAAGATGCTTACAATGAGCCCCGCTGGCTAGTCAAACAGCTCCTCAGTCAGCCCGGTAGACTGTTGGTAGGTCAGACTTTGTCATAGCAACATAACCAGGTAAGCCAGCTTATTCACTAACCAATCGCATGGCAAAAATATCGACAGGAGTCTTCAGTCTTGTATTAAATCTTTAAATTCTTCTTAAAACAAGATGATAAGGTCTTGTTTCAAACGCAGTTTCACTAGTGCTTCCACGATTTTAGGAATTTTCCGCAAACAAGGACACATTTTGAAAAGGCACTTGCCTCAAAAAACATTATTTGATTATTAAATGTCATTTGGGAGAGATGTGAAATCATCTCATACCATTGCCATTACTTCACATTTTGTTTTCGTACATCTAGAGACTCAATACAAGGCTAAAAGACTGCAGATACAGTTGATATGTTTTTAAATGCTGCTTATTTACCAAGCAGCAGATTCATTATTCAGTCAGTAAGCAGGCGGTCAGTCAGTCAGCGAGTCAGTCCAGGCTGCATTGCAGGGGAGGCAATTAATTCAATTCCTGCCCCTCCCTCTCGTGAGCTCTATTACACTTCCACATACAGCATATTGTGACCAAATAAAAGCTGGTTCCCTTTTTAAAGTCCTTCAGAAGTGACCTCACCAAACATTTTTGACACTGCAACAGAACTGGGGACTAATTTTTGGATTACAAGGCAAATAAAAACAGCTGTCTCCAGCTTTTTGACACGAGACACCGATGTGCCTCCCAGGTCTTATTCCCCTGCGACAGATCTGAACCTCATTTTAATTGGGACTGTGAGATAATCAGAAATCACTGCTTGAGAAGAGGTCCTTAAGAAAATTTGAGCAGGGTGATGAGGTCACCGGAGAAGGGCTTTAATTTCTCACAAAAGCAGAGACAGTCGAACACATTGGCGAGAAGGTAAGCTCACAAATAGCTGTAAAATTGAGCAACAAATGAGCAGAAAGAAGCGGCGGGCACAAGAAAGATGTCTTGAGGGAAAAGGATCCTTCTAGTGCAGATAAGTGCCAATCTATTCGTATCCAAACCAATTAACCTGCTGCTGAATCTATCAGAGCTACAGAGCAGGCAAACAACAGAAAAACCCAGGAGAGCCTCCTGGGTTCGTTAGTGATTACTTCCCTCTAATCTAATTAGGAAAAAAAAGACTCTGAGAGATTCTGGAATGCTTTCAACACAGCTGAATAATCTGCATGATAACAGCACATTAACATGAATACAGGCTTTGATTTTGAACCCAGGAGGAGCATCTGGGGTAGTTCAACCAATTCAACAAACAAATCTCTCAGACTTAGGAATATGGGATTTGTTTGTGTCCTCCCTTAACATGACATACACAACACTTATGATCAGTCAGTCTACAGTTTGCTTCTGCTCATTGAGTGTGTAGGATGGGACCTACATTGCCTAGCTAAAGCTAGTGCACTTAATCCTACCTATGTATCAGCACCACAAACTACAGCCTTCTAAATGACCAGTAAACAAAGCATTAAAACCTTTGTGAAGGTTTGTTGGAGGGCTGCTGCATTAAAAACGTAGGCTATTACTTTTAGCATAATAAATCTAAATAGAGCTAAGAACCATCAGAATGAACCCACCATATAGCTGTAGGGTTAAAGATGCATGTAGCAACATTTGCCTTGAAAGAAAATTGACCAACTGTGGCTGCAACTAAAACAGATTTTCATTATCAATTAAACTGCTGATCTTTTCTCTATTAATTGCTCTGTCTAGAAAGCAAATAAAAGCATCAAATCATATTAGAATATTAGACCGCAACGATTAATTGAAAAGTTAGTGATTAGTTGACTAATGGTTGTACCTCTAAATCACACACTAAATACTGACATAAGAATATTAACCATACACACTTAACAGGGTTAATTCACATGATCTTAGACAGTTCCATCAAAGCAAAGTTAAAACTCTCAAAAACATTTTCACTGTTCATTCGTCAAAACAGACCTGTCCAAGATCAAGAACTATTTCTGGCTTCTGGTCCAAAGAGAGCTCACACTGTTCTTAGATTCCCCTTGGAGGCTGTTCATAGTGATATCTGCTATGACAGCACAAGATCTTCAAGTCATCAGTCTAAAATAGCTGTGATAATAACAGAGTCTGCCATGCGTCTTGACAAGATAGCATCATGCTGCTGTACGAGGCAGCCCAAACCGGTCCAAGAGTCTGTCATGCAGCTGTAGTGTCAGTTCTGTGGGTGTGGTAAAACCATGCAGGGGGAGGGTGTCTCAAGTGGTGAATCCAGTTTGAGGCTGTTTGGCTGGACGTATGTCAAGAGGACGAACCATGCTATAGATGACAGGGGTGGTTCGACGGGCTGCACCATGCGGCTCTGTCATGTGTCACTTTAACATGAGCGTGGCATGCCAGACTGTGGTTGTTTGACAAGACCACTAGCTGACGGTCAGGAGGCAGGTCTGACCAGGTGCTCTGGACCTATACAATCAGATAAGTGCCTTATAAATGACAACTTAGGACCCCAAACATGGTCACTGATTGACAAAATTGCTATCACATTATGTGCCAGGGAGGAGTAAAAAACAATTCAATGAGGGTTCCCAGGTGGTTTGACATTCATTCATTCACTCATCCCTTTGTTCATGCAGTGGGGTAAGTAATGACAGTACCATGCTGAACCAGGCAGGAGGGGTGGAGCTCTCAGAACACATTCTCTACGTCAGCCTCTCACAAAAATGCATGCGGTGACTGAAACGCTTGTCATTTTATTTTGCTCCAGATATGTTTATCTCCCCCCAATCCCAATCACAGAGAATGCTGATTGGCTTGTCCAGGGCATGCAGCACAGACATGACACAAAAGAAACTGCTCCAACATTAGCAGCACACATCTCTTGCAGTCAGTGTACTGCCAGTGTCAGAAACAGGCCTTAGTAGGACTAAATCAAGTCCAGACTTGGGAGAAAGAACATTTCAGTGTGACCTGAACGATCCTAAACAGGAGCACTTGTTTCAAAAAGCAACATTTCTACTTTTTAGAGGCTGTCCGTGTTGTGCTGTAAATAAAGTTTTATCTCAGCATCTTAACTTGTGCATCAATACTACACCAGACCATACGGAGCTAATGAATCATTTTCTGTTCCCATGTGCATTCCATGGGAACATGCAATGCAAAAATATATATTACTGAATGGTCAAAATTTAGACCTCTAATAACTTCATGGAGTCACTGATTTTATAACTTATAATAGCTTAATGTTGGATCATGTAAGACTTGTAATGTGTGTCCTGAGAAAAGGGTAAGAAATCATACAGAAGAAAGAAAAGCCTCAAAAAAGGCTGAATATTTGAACTACATATTGTATTTTGAATTAAAATGAAGTGAGCAGGAACACAGGATAAGCCAGTATAGATGGCTTAATATTCCAAAGATATACAGAAGCATTCCAAAAATTACTACTATAGAAACCTTGATTTTGAAAAAAGCCCTCCTGTGATACTTTTGTTTTCTTTGAATTGATTTTAAGCCCAGGCCTGAATCGGTCTCATCTCCTCTACCTAATTTTGCCCAGCTGGCTCTTGGCTCTGGACAGAGGTTGCAGAGCGATGAAGTCATCACCTATCGCCACACGGTTGGAATACATCTATGCCAGAAGAATACACAGAGAGGGTAGAAGGAAGAACACACAGACACACACAGAGGTTAGATATCAGGCTCTCACACACTCGCATTTAAACACACAATTTGTACTTTCAGAGTAACACACACACACACACACACACACACACACACACAGACAAAGACAAAACAGGACAAAGGTTAGAGCAGAAGCAACAAACAGAGGAAACACACAGGATTGGACAAGGAAGCTCCTTGTTTTCTGATTAACCAGAGGAGAGTTTTGAAATAAGGAAGGTGGGAACATAAACAGTCTCCAGCTGGATGAATCAATACAGTAACAGCAGGGGTCTGCTGAGAGATGGTCACACACACTCTGTGTTTGTGCATGTGTGTGTGTATTGGATTAAAAGGAGGTCATGCAGCGGTCTGTGTCTGTAACTGAACACCATCCCGTTCCTGTAAAGAAGTGGGTTACTCATGACCACAGAGGCTGAGAAAACAGTGAACTACTGAAACAATGTAGCACGCAGTTATTTTCTCTCTCCTTCTATAATTTGAGCGACTGTGACATTTTAGCTTGTTTTCTCCCCCAAGGCTCTTGTCACAATACAGGAAGTATAATTTCCATTTTAGGGATACAAATAGGACTATGTATGAAATCTAACCCCGTGTCTAGACTGTGAGTGTCACATGAAGCCTGCACTTGCATGATTTTACCTCCAGAAAAAGGATGCGATCTTGTCTTTGGTTGCTAAGCTAAAGTTAGCTAAAATAATGCATGTGGCAGCCTGTTAGTGGATGCTACTCAATAAGCAAAACTAAGAACTGAGAACAGAGATAAGACAACTTTGGAGAGGAGCAAAACATCTGCCATTCCCAAAGTAGCTATGGCAGGGCGGATGCCCAGGACAAATGCAGGATAGTATCAAAACGTGTTTCTTTAAAAATCTATTGAAACAGTGAGAGCTACACACTGCACCTTGGATCTGGGCCAGCAGGATGCAGGTAAAACCCTGGGAAACCTCTGGGAAGTAAACAGATAAATGCAAGATGAGCCTCTTTAAATCCCAGCCAAGAACCTGTACTTTTGTCCAAAGAAAGCATAATCCACTTTCGAGGAACAGCTGGACTTCTTTACGAACGTTCCCAGACAACAACCTGTAAAAGTCTTCTCTGATCACACGTTCTTACTTTCGGGCCCTCCTCCCCATGTTACCTGACTCTTCTGTGTGCTGGTGGGCATCAGATGTCTGTAGAGGACCTTCTTCAACACATCAGGAAAGAGGCAAGTTATGACGATGATAATGATGGCGAACCAGGCCGAACCGCTGGACAGCAGCTGCACGAATACAAAGTACATGTCCTGGGTGTGGAGGAATGGCCTGGAGGGGGTGGAAGAGACACAATTGTTACATATTGAAGAAAGAAAGGGACATATAACCATTTCTATGTCTTTTATCAGTGAAGGAAAGCATCAACGGGTGAGCTTATCTGAGAGGGACAGTAATATTCTGGCCAAATTAGCATCAGAACTGACTGAGGTAATAGGCTTTAAGCTGCAGACACAACTGAAGCACAGAGGTGAGCAGCCAGGCTATGCCCTCTTCACTGTAAATTCCCCTCTCACTGGCAGTTGGAGTCGTGCTCTTTGAATGATTTTATGATTCCCTGGTACCACAGAATTTAATAACCTGTGCAGATGTCAGACCACAAATATAAATTACAGTCCAATATTATCAGGACGGCTCCAGTTCCAGCCTGCGAGTTGACAGGACTGGGTCAAATGGCTGAGACTCATCTGATCAATCCAACAACAGCCCTAGATTGTCAAGGATGATTCTTATAAAGCCTCAGTAATTTATCTGCCAAGAGACTGAGCTGGTATATCTTCTGGAAATCAGCCTGTTCCATTCTTAGTTTCACCATCAGGTTGATAACACAGTTAATAGATTTGGGGGAAGGCAGAAATATTAATATTACTTAAAGTAAAGGAAATTTAATATATTTCAGAGAGCAACTTATGTTTGATGTTTTCTCAAAGCAGATACTCTTAATGAGATATTACTGAAATTTTAAAGAACTTGAGAAAAGTATCTTAATGCTGTGAGCGAAAAAAAAGCGATCATCCAACTCTTTGACCAGTCTGTTGAAAAGAGGTTTTCAAAGAGCCAGACAAAAATATGTGAACACAATATATACAGAATCATATGCAGAACATGAGATTTGCTTCGAGGGGTGACAGTTTTTTGATCCACTTATCCTTAGATGTAAAAAATGTGCATACTCTATCCCCTGTCTTTAAGTCATATGGTATTTAGATGGGAGACCACTGTTGTATGTATGCTTAATACTAATACTACTACACTAATTTTCCATCATTAACTATTAGTCATTTATTACTAGCATGAAAGGAAGTGGATCAATTTAAATGTGATGATTTAACACTTCAATTTTCACTCTGTTTATCTTTTGCAGGTCAGCCATAGCAAGTCATTCTCTCTGTAAAGACAATTATTTGATAGGTGTTGAGGAGGGAAAGCGTGTAACATCACAGCAAACAGTGTGAAAGCAATGCCTTGTACAAAAATCTCCTCTTCTTACCAGATGATGCCACCATAGAAGAGGGAGAAGATGAAGTAGAAGGCAATTGAACCCCACGTCACAAAATGGTTCATCCATGTCCAGAAATGAGTCTCTAAAGCAAGCTGTCATTACACACACACATACACAGAAAAGAGAGGTAGGTGTAAAAACACAGGGGACATGACAGGGACATGCAGGGCATCAATAAACTACAGCAATCTGCCTCTGAGCTGCAAAGAAAACCATGACCTCAAACTGTGACAAATGATCATTTCCTGCTAATGGCCACTGACATCATCCTAACACTTCACAACACACTGTATTTTATATTGGGACAGCGGCAATAAAAACAAAAAAAATGTTGAGAGAAGATAAGTCTGGGTGTAAATTACCTTTAACGTGACAGTGATGACCATGACAGTAAAGACCAGCGTTCCAAACGTCCAGTTTCCAAACATCTATAGAACAGACATACAACTGTTAATAAAACTGTCCACAGTATCACATTACAAAAATAAAACATTGTGTCTGTGGCTGTGTTTATATGTGTCTACTCAGTTAATTGCAAGACAACAAAATGGTGAGATCATTACATGGTTGACCTGTTTATATGCGGCTTTGATACCTTGCAACTTTTCTTTCCTGTTATCAAGAATGTACTAATTCAACTTAATGTTCCTCCGCTTTGACTCAGCACCATTAGGCTAAAACAGGGATGCAAATTATTCCAACATAATCTCTGGCATTTTGTTGGCATTCCACTGCAATGAGTAACGGATGCCAAAAACACCAGTCGCAGTAGCTGTATTTGATACTGACTGACTGTGTTGCCAGTGTCGTATAGTATCATAAATGGTTCAAGTCAAACCATAAATCTGGCCAAAAGGTGGAGTCTGGACAGGCAGGACGAGGTGAGCAGTGCAGTGCTTGAGTGGAGGAATGGAGAGAAAACGGCATCGACCTCATTGAGCAGGTTGAGTGGTATTACGGTCCTATAATGAGGCCTTGGCCTCCGACTGTGTGAGTAACTCCACTGCTTGCAATGAGAATCACTCCACTGATCGGTTGAGAGCTGTGGGGGGCATTGTTTTGTTGCCAGCCAATTCAGGACCCTGCTGGAGTCTGAAAGCTGAAAACCAACCGTGAGAAGACCGAAATGTAGCCACAAAATCACTCCAAAGCAACAACTCTGAGCCTCCTGAAGTTATATTGTTCAAGTTCTAGTTTATTTACTGTATATCACAATCTAAAAAAATACTTTCTCCATATTTATTTATTTTTTTTTTTTTATCAAAGTCCTTCACAATCTCTGCTTTGTGGGCTCCCTTTGTTGGTGAAATTACCAGTCTTTTATGATTTGTTTACATGGGCCACCTTCAGCAATAGACTCTTTAAACATCACCTTTCAGTCCACTAATGATGGCACAGGTGACACTTCTCATAAACCTTGTCCTGATTTGTCACAATCAAAGTACGAACTGGCCCTTGTTCTTCTAATCAGTCAGAATATTTACATGTGTTGGTCTATCAGATGAATCTACAGTATATCACTGCACAAGATGAGCATACATTTGAAGCTCTGTTTATCAGTAATGATAAACCTGTGTGTGGATTTACAATTTCAGTGCATGTTTTAAAAGAAATGAAAGTTGGAATGACTCTGTTTTTCAACAGAGGTTACTAATACTGTATCACCAACTAACTTCAAGGGAAAATGGAGGAATCAAAACGGATCCCCAGATTACCAGAATCATTGGGGCTCAGTGAGAAATATTATATAGAGCAGAGCACAGGTATGAAAATTCCTCTTTTTACATCATTAGCAAAACAAAAATAATTGAGGAATCGTCCTCATTGTCCTCTCATTAACCCCCCCAGCAAGGAGACATGGATTCAACTGTAGAGCAGACTCTTACCAGCTGCCTGTTAGCTCGCAAGATCTGAAGACATGCACAGCGTGAAGGCAGAAGGAAAAAAAGAGTAATCAACAAAAGATCAAAGAAAAAGACAAGCGGGCGATAGGAGTGAGTGCTTTCTGAAACACCAAAACTCGAAACAGAGAGAGAAAGATGCAACGATATGAAGTAGGAAACTTTGGTGAAGAATCACAGACACAGAGGATATGATAAGAAGAAAGGGTTAAATTACTGCAATTGACTCATTAAAAAGAGAATGACATACATGCTGCCATAGTTACAGAGATAAATACAGTGCATTAACAGGCTATTCAACAAAACGACAGAATGAGGAGACAAGAGCAAGATTTAGGGAAGGAGTGACTGAAGAGAGACCTGCAGGCAACCAGCCGCATCAATAACAACAACAACAAATCCCAACATGCTCAAACACACACACACACACACACACACACACACACACACACACACACACACACACACACACACACACACACACACACACACACACTGCTGTTGTCCTGCATTTCATTTCACCTTCCATTCATTTCCTAATGCAACATTTTCCTAATATGGTTTGGAAAATTCCTAATTTCTTTTCTGGGAATTCTACTGTAAGCACACAGTACATAACATACACACACACAGCCAAAGACACACCTGTCCATTGCCCATAAGGGAGGTGTCTTCTCCCATCAGTATGTAGGATCCGAAGAAGAAGACAAAGGCGTGGCAGAAGCCCAACAGAGTCCAGTACAGGAACGTCCGGAAAGACAGCAGAGAGTTCTTGCTAATGTCCCTGTTGGACACAAACATTTTTTCATGTCTTAGTAGATACACTGCTTCAAAGCACACTTTCAGGTTTCACAGTGATGAAGTTAAAAGCTGAAGAAAAACTTTTGAGTGAATTCTGGACCAAAAAGCGTGAAGATGGCAACGAACTCAAACCTGTTTTGATCTTATTTAAAATGTTATATCAAATTCCATCTAGCCATCTTTGCTAAATAGCAGCAGGTCAGGTCAAAATTATACATTTGGATGGTTTATATAACAAGATGTTATGAAAACTGACAAAAGCAGCTTTCCAAATTCAGTTAACGCTAACCCACAGTGTGCACCTACAGATTACATGTAACTTACCTGTACAGGCCAGGTTTATTCTGCAGTACGTGTGGATGGACCAGCTGTTCAAACAGACTGTACACCAGGATGGGCAGCGAGGTGAAGCAGATGTTGTACAGTGTCAGATAAACACTGTCATAGAGAGTCTGGGATGGACAGAGACATCATTTCATTTAATAACAACCCACTACCTTAAATTGATACATCTAACTCATCTAATCCGATGTAAATGAGTCTGACTTAGACATATTATCATACAAATAATTTACAGGACTGATATCATTTTGTCTTGGTCCACAGTAATAAGCTTAATAACAGACTAAAGCTTTAGGAAAAGAATTAATGGTGATAATAGTTTGATAGGTTTGAAAGCTATGTTGCATAAATATTTGAAGAGTTGAAATGCAGAATGTGAGATCCACTGTTTAAATGTTACAGCAGTTTTTGATGACTCCAAGCATTCAGCAAAAGTCACAACTGAACCTCAACAAAGTTCTTGCCTGCTGAACTTTCTGAAACCTACAACTGATAAAAAATGTAAAATCAAACTAGGTATCAAACTGACTCGTCTTAAGATGAGTCTAGGAGAGAAACCTTCAGAGGACGCATTCCATGAAGACAATGAAAGACTGTGCAACGTTAAAACCACAACCAAATCCACAGTGACATATGAGAGAGTGGAGAGATGGAGAGATAAAGAGACTTACTTGTTGTGAAAATAGACAGAAGAACTGGTATAAAAACTGGGGCGTGATAAAACACACATTCTAGAAAAGACAGAGTGAAGGAAAGAAACATTAAAAACAGTGAACGGAGGCGTGGTCAAACACAGTCTTAACTGCGGATGTCAGATCTAACTTCTACAATGTAGTCCACCGGATTATCAGAAGTACTCATGAAGCTTGTGCGGGTAAGGCTGAAAAGCATTCTGTCGTCATATCCGAGGCTCACCTTGTAGAAAAAGTACTGTACAAGCGTAGCTATTCGAATGTAGTAGAAGTGACCGTGGACCAGCAGTAGTTTAGCCAGGAACTTAAACCTGGCAATTGCATAGTCACTGTTCCTCACGGCCTGACGACCCTCCTTCCCCATGATACCTAAAGAAACACACACACGCAAACACACGCAGACACACACACATTGGAGGTCAGTCTTCAGAATGAAATGTAAGACTTAGGGACCATAATGTGGGTGTGGTGAGAGTTTACCTATGCCCACGTGAGCTTCCTGTATCATACTGACATCATTGGCTCCATCCCCAATAGCTAGTGTGATGGGTTTCTCCGGAGATGTTTTTAAGAGACGCACCACCTGGACAGGTCAGAGTGACATTAACGTCTAAGTTTAAGCTCGTTCTTTGAAGACCCATCACATGAACGTGAACCTTGAGCAAACACATGGAGAGCTGCACATATTCTATTCATCAGTCAGTAAGGAAATGACACCACTGAGATGATGGTGGAACCATCCAAAAAGTCATTTTAAACATGAAGGCATTGTATATGGGTGGGTGGTGTATGTGTGTATATTGCAGAGGACTAATACCTTAGCTTTCTGGAGCGGCGCCATGCGGCAGCACAGCACAGCCGAACAGTTTTTACACACTTCCATAAAAAGCTTCTCGTGTTCCCTCAATGCTAAAGACAAGCTGGCCCCATCCACGACTAACCCGTGCTGTATGACGTGGTCCTCCTTTATCCTGGAATAAAATGGAGAGAAGAGTTGGAGAGGAGATGACAAGGAGAGGACTGGACAAAACCTCTACCATCTCATGATTTTACTGGTATGTTACATATAGCTTCCTTTGCTGCACATTTGTCACATTCTACTTTTACATAGTGACTTTGTGCTCTAAAGATTCATCCCTTAGCAGCAGGTTTGAGCCCCAACAGCCTCAGGTTTGGTTGCTGATACAAAGTATGCTAATAATATATACAAACAAACTTGAGCAAATATTCTTGCTTTGCCTTTGCCCACGGCCTTTATCAAAGTAACCAAAGCCCTTAACCAATCAGGTCAGCGTATTCAGATTTTTTACGCTGCTTCTTATGAAACTGCAGCATTTTCAGCCTGCTGGCTTCTTAATTTGCATGTGGAAACTTCATTTCCAGAAAGTGCCCCCCAGAAAAACAACACAAAAACAGTAACAACAAGAAGTTAATCAAATGATCTGCATCCAATTAAAACCAAACTCTCAAACTAATAGTTGAAGAACTCCAATGTCATCGGAATACAAGGTTTCCACACACATTCTAAGCTAAGCTGTCAGCAGAATGACACCAACACTCACCTCCTGGCCAGTATGCGGAGCTGCTCAGCACACTCATTATCAGAGCGCTGTTGAAGAAGCTCCAGGATGTTCATGGTTCTGTGGAAGTGGCCACAGGACAGGCTGACGCTGACTGCCGTCTCATGTTTGTCCCCTGTCAGCACCCATACCTTGATCCCCGCCAGCCGCAGAGCCTCAATGGTCTCCTGGACTTTGTCTTGGAGTCTAAGAGAGAGAGACGTATCATGAATCATATAAAATGTACTATATGTGCAAAGCTTCCAGTGATTAGAACTACATTAGGTCAATCCCCAAGTAACATAAACCTAACGAAAACCTTGTTTTAGACTTGTGGATGAAGTCCAAAGCTAATGGGTGTGTAAACCTGGTGTTTAACTTCTGCGGACAAACTGTGGTCAAGCCCTGGAGTCTTGCTAGTACACTATGATGTCCATAATTCAATACACCTACTGGCAACTATACATTTCATAAAGCTCCTTTTATCATGCAGGTCGAGTCTGTAAGTAAGGACAAATCTGCTTCAACACACACAGAAAACAAAAACAACTCATATATTAAGGTTAAACAAATAGATGGTTGTAATCGTGTGTTATGTTCATGTATAGAAAGCACACAAACACATACGTTTTTGTTTTGTAGAATAATTGTCTATTTCTGGCCATTGTTAATATTCTTAAAGAAGAAGTTAATCGGCAATGAATATGATATAATATTCCACGCCTCACTATTGTTACACTATTCATATTACACTCAAACACGGAGGAATTTTTGTCATGTCTTCTGTAATGGGGAAGATCCTTTGATCGTGACCATGTGTGCCTGAGGAGGAATTCAATCCAGATTCAGAAACAGAACAGCAGAGAGGAGAGAGAGATATAAACAGGGTGGGAGAAGCGAGAGGCTTATGTGAGGAGCAGATGGTGAGCGGATGCAAGCGCATATCAACATTCAATACCAGAGAGGCTCAGTGAGGTGACGTCTCTGTCCTTCTGCTGACTATACATTGTGTGTTTGTTAGACACTGCCCCGCCCCCTGTGCTATCTGTCTTTGGTCAAGCATTTCTTCCTGTTTTATAGTCCTCCCCTTTGTAACTCACAAAGCTGTAACACTTATCTACTGTAACATAATTATTTTTCCTTTGCTTATCTAGTCTTTACTTTTCAAAAAGCCATTTGCTAGATTTTCTAGTGACAGAACATTTCAGAGGACCAAAACTCTACACCCAAGCTCTGTGAGGCTCCACCTAGCCACAGCAGTGCTTTTAACTAAATGCTAACATCAGCATTAGCACAAACCATTACGTGTAGCTGAGGCTGATGTCATTAGTTCCGTAAGTTTGGCCATGAAACAAAATTCTGAACTAATAATGACTCTAGATGAAAAGTCAAAGGTTGACCAAAGTCATTAAGATTTATCTTCTGGGGACCTTGTCTATCTGGACCAAATTTCATGGCAATCAATATAATAGCTGTCAAGACATTTCACTAAAAACAAAAAAAGTCAAGCTGCTGGTGGTGTTAACGGAAAAGTCAAAAGATCACAAAAGTCAGCAGGCTAATCCTAAACATACATTTCATGCCTATCTGTCCAACAGATACTGTGTCTGGACCAAAGCAGTGGACTGATGACACATCCATGCATACAACCATGACGTTAACATGGCTAAAAATGCACATGAGGCAGTAAAACCTCAAACTAGCACTTTACATAGATTGTTGTTAAAGCTAACGATGCAGAAATGAGACATATGTTTTATTCCAACACTAACTATATGTTTTTTGCTCACTGCCAGTGGCAACACATGATTAAAAAAAAAAACACATCCTTCTTACATAATGTTACATCTTACCGCATGTTGAATATCGCTGTAATTAATCAGCTGAAGTGGACATACGCATAAGAGGATGAGAACTGGTTTTCAGCAGGGACAGCACCAACATATTCCAATTTATTCATTAGCCTCCATACTTGTCCTCAACCCCTGTCGCTCCCAGCAGCTGCAGGTCTCTCTCGATGTAGCTGAAGGCCTCCTGCAGTCTCTCCTCCCTCTGCTGCAGCGCAGTGCGGGCAGCATTCAGACGCCTGTCCACATCAATGTACTCCTCTGGGCTGAAGTGGCGACATGCTACCACCAAGGTCCGCAAACCTTTCTATGATGGGAGGAGGGGGGTGGGTGATGGGTAGGGAAAAAGAGAATAAATGAGTCAGAATATGAGTGGAAAAAGGCAAGAGGAGAGGAGAACATAAAGAAAGGAAAAAATACATATAATGATATCAAATGAGTTTGTGTACAGAGGAAAGGCAAATGTGAGTAAGTCAAGAAGGAAAAGGAGACAAAGCAGAGAGAGAAAGAACAGAAAAACAAATTAGCAAAGCTTGGCTTTAAATCACGGAACCAGCCTGAGGGATAGATGACCACAAATCAACCCAGTCCAGAGCACAGACTCCTTGGTACTGACGTCGATGACATGATGTGGGGGGTGGGTATGTGCGTGTTTGTGTTTGTTTGTGTTTATGTGGCTGATGTGGTGAAGAATTTACAGTCTAATGGGAACAGCGTGCAGCAGAGCCAAACGTAATCACTACAATGCCGGGAAAGACCAGGCCTACACACACAGAGACATAGAACGTGTCTCTGTGGATCAAGAGGCTTTTCAGAGTCAGACCTTTGAAGGTTTCATCATTCATCATAATATTATTACACATTACTGTAAGAAAGTTATTTCTCACCAATGCAAACTCATCAACGTGCAGTCTCGTCTTTTCTATCTCACCACCGGTAGCGAAAGGCAAGATGGCCGACTCTGCGCCCTTGGTGAACAGCACTGTGCCTCCTTGAAAGTCAAGACAGCAAGAAGCGACGTAGTAGGTAAACATATACAAAAAAAGAAGAAACATTAAATATATTGTTTTTATATGTACATAAAGAATGAAATCATTAAACTTTTTTTTTTTTTAAAATCTGATTCTTGTTTTTTGTCAAGCTTTTATTGTTCGGGAGGTGCAGGTGGAGTTACCTGAGGGTGTCTGCAGTATGACGCTCATCCTCCTGCGGTTGGCATCAAACTCTAACACATGGAGCAGTTTATATCTGACACAAAGAGCAAAGACACACACTCATGTTAACTTTCTTGGGACTCACAGACTGTCCTGACCATTTCTTTTTCACAGGTAGCTTGAACAACCATTTTTTGGTCTGCAGGCAAGACATCTGCCTTTTCTTGTACGGGTATTTGTCATTTAAGAAATGCACAGGGTTACCTCTCTGGCTTGCCAAATGTTTTGATCTCCATAGTATCTCCGTTGCTGCAAGTGAAGGCCACTCCGATCCTGCGGGAAAAACGACAGTTAAAACTGGAATTCTGGACCTTTTGACCTTTAAAACACTAGGTTAAAGTTGGATGGTTTTGAAGGTAACTGGGCTTTTAAAAGATGAGAAATTAAATATTTAGCAATAGCACGCCCCCAGGCCATTCAAGTGCTAGGACTGTGTGGGCGCCTCCGAGTACACTTATTTTGTTGCATGCATGTGCAGCAGTGCAAAGGGTACACAAGAATATAGATCAGAGGGTGTGGTGTTTGATAAATAGCTCCAAGCCAGTCACATTGTTAAGCAACGGGTACTGATATTTTTGTACTGGTTGCAATATGTCTAAATAATGGCCTGTATGAAATTATTCATTATCACGCATTGGGAGGAAGTGGGAACTTTTATTGTACTGTTTATTGTGAGGAATTGATGTAATTGCAGTGGTTCAGTAAAGCAGCTGTCGAACAACTTGCTCTTCAGGAAATCATACTGTTGTCTGATGGTGATGGTGACAACATGACGTGAACTCAATACAGCAGGAAAAGGCAGATGGTGTGTGTTGTTATTTAATCTGTAGGATGATGATGAAGGAAATTAATAGAATGATGCTGAAGCTGTTCATATGATTGCATTAGTCCAAGGCTGTTTCAGTCTTAATTGTACTGTATTTCACGTTGTAAATGGTTATATCTTAACATGTTACAACAGCATTTGCACTGCTATGGATTTCAAGGCTGAAACATGAAATTGCAGTGCAATCAGAAATCTCATGCATACACAATAGAACACCAAGATCTAATGGACCCGTCTGGTGTGTGTAGATGTGTAGTCACTTTGTATCAGCCTGGTGTCACTTCTAATGGCACTGTGCTCTGGCTCGGCACTCAAATCAGAGGCTGCAGATTTGTGGCCATACTTGTCGTGCTGCCTTCAGGTGGATGCGGAGATTTAATTAACAAAAGGAGGAGCTGTCCACACAGTATAAAACAGCTGTGGACAACAGATAGTGTGAGAGTTACTCACTCAGGATACAGCATCAAGATATGTAATCCCTATACATTGTTTCTGATTATTGAGGGGATGGTTTGTCTCCTCTTGGTTTAAAACAGCACAGACACACTGTCTGCAGCTCCATGCAGCATGGAGGCACTGGGTAATGGGTGCAGGCCCTCACTGCTTGACATAATTTAATTTGATGGTGTGAAAACTACAATGGCCAGGATCACTGACTACATGCAGCATGAATCAGGACAGTTTTGTAAAACAACACAGTCTGACAATTTAGATGGGTGCTACACAGCCACATTTCTTAACCACTAAATTCTTCATTGCTATGTTGGAGAGCTGGAAGGGTTTCAGAGCTTCAGCATCTTTAGCCACCCTTTATCAAACTGGAGTGGTAAAATATGGCCATTTTCTATTAAGGTTTCTCCCCTTTTGAGTCATTTTCCACACAGACCTGTTTCAGGGTTTTCTACCACTCCCTGTATATCAAAGTGTTGCCTACACTATATTTCAGTGACAATAAAATGAACAAGTGAGTGCAAAAGTGCCACTTGGCCTGCAGTCCAACCTCCACAAGTATCTGAGCAGAATTTAAAATCATGTTAACAGCCAGGATTCACATGGGTGCAACAGTCAAGAAACAGTGTATACATTATGAGCAGTACCTTTAGGCTAAACTATAGGCCAAGGTGCTCTTTCAGACCTACTGTACATCACAAGTAACAGCTATCACAAGTTTTGTTTTCTTGTATCATTGAGGGCCCGCACAGACAATGAAGTAAAGACTGGAATGTCCACATTTCCTGGGTTTCCTGAGCATAATCACACACCCATGCAGTATGGTGAAACCACAAGCTTTTATGGAAGTACTGTGGAACAGCACCATGAACATGAGGATTTTTTTTTAATGAGGGAGTTTTTTTCCCACACTTCTTTCCTTATTTCCTCACCATAACCTAAATTTTCCCAGACTACTGGATTTCCAGGTTCCATTCAGATTTTAGTTAAAGATAAAGAGACGACAGGCTCAGGTCCCTGTTATTCCCACTTATCAAAACATTCTGTGCCATCCCTACAAAATAGCACACACTCTCTCCAGGCTTGAAAATCACATGTTGCTGAATTATTTGAAATTTACTGGAGAGAAGTCTCCTGAAGAAGATCTAATGTAACCGTACCTCTTTGCTGCCTCCACTAAAGCTTTCTCATCCGGTGAAGAGGCGTAGTATTCCATGTGACTGGAGGAGAAGCCGTTTGCGTGGGCGAATGGGTCTCCCCCGCCAACCAGACAGTCTGGCTGATCGTAGCTGATCTGAACCGTGTGACACAATGACACCGCCTTGAGAAATAATACTTCATCACCAATCTGGATGAAGAGACCACAGGGAGGGACAAGGGAGGGAGAAACACCATCAGCTCTTATTCCATACAGTGACGTACTATGTGTCATTGTAAACATAAGTGAGATATGATTCAGGGGCACTTCATGAGCAAAGATTAAGCTTGAGCGATAGCAGATGCTGATCAGTGCTTACAATGCACATATTTATGTTTGCAGATCATAGTCTAATTATCTATTAATTACATGAATGGCTTCAGGTAAAACGCCCTTCCTGACATTTGAGGTTAATTTGTTAATACAATACGGTTTGCTGGTTTAACGGCAGCAGCAAGAACAGTGTACATGTATAGTATGTGTCTGCCAAGAGAACATGAATGTAATGCATATACATGTGAGTTACCAGGTGAGGCGTAGAACCATCTGGTGTATCATCAGTCATTCCCTCAGGGACCAGCTTGCCGTTAACTTCCCGGTACTTTGTTCCGTTAATTGAACACTCACGGAACTGCATCTCATTTTCTGTTAGGGTGCCCGTTTTATCTGTGAACACGTACTCCACCTAGAAACAAACATGTGAAATGATGAATGAAATTAAACGTGCTGAAATACAAACAGTTGAATTCTGAATGAATTAGGTGTTCTTGCACTTCTCTTCCGTACCTGTCCCAGCTCTTCATTCAGGTCTGAGGTGTTGACCTGAGCCTTCTGATCGCTCTCCTCGTGGTAGAGGTCCAAGTCCCAGCCAATGAAAAAGGAGCCCAAAAACTTCTGCATCTCCACAGTCACATAGAGCGAGATGGGGATGATGAAGTTATAGAGGACCAGAAATGCCAAGAAGTCCGAGATGAACTTCAAGATCTAAAAGAGGGATGAGCATGATGGTGAGGAGGAGGACGATGGGTAGAAAAGAGGAAAATAAGGAAAGTGTGTAAAGAACTTAAGTGCCTCTATTGCTGTCATCTGAATTACAGGTGAACTTTTGAAATGTCAAAAAGAATTAGACGAATCAAGTGCGTGTCCCTAAGAAAGGTTTCATTTTAATGTGAGTTTAATTTTAATCTCAGGCAGGTTTCATCACACATGGAAAATACAAAACTGCACTTGGCGATGTTCTAAAGCACAATGTCATGGTCAAATAATAACTGACTGCACCTTCATTTGGAGAAATAACCAGTGTAATGTGCAATCTTTTGGTCTGGACAAAATGATTTTGCACTATTGGTGAAATTTCACAGTTTCCATTCAGGCATTTTAATGCAACTGATTATTGGAGAAATTGGAAGAAAAGATTATGATAACAAAATAAATGTGCCTAATACACATCTAAGGCACACACACACAGACTGATGGTGCTTCAGCACTGATCCTTATAAATCAAAACAGACAGGATAATTCATTCCCATTAAGGAGTTAATTACTTTATGTGACAGGAAAGGAGAGTGAGGAGAGGATTCCAGACTGAGAGACAGAGCATGAAAGTTCATGAAATATTAGATCTGGAACTGAGCTCTGACTAACTTACTAAACAAAATAAAGAAATGAAACTCATAAAATCAGCCTATTGCTGGTGTCTGGGGGCTTAACAAAACATACTGCACCTGTCATGGAATAGTACAAATATAATATGTTTTAGTAGTTATCCTTTCTCAACTCTGACATTATAATCTTTAGACCTTAAATTTAGATCATTTTCAGACTAAAGGACCGGCAGATTCGTTGGAGAGATGAGATGGCTGTGACATGGAGACAAGCAGTCTCGGGGCCACACACTGTAACAGGGCCAGCAGGTTTATGGAGCTCCTGATATACTAAATCTAAAAACACAGCCATTGAATTGTTGTAGGTATTCCCGTCTCTCTCTCCAGGGAAAAGGGAAGCCAGTGTACAACTGTGATTTTTTTCCTCTCTGTCACAATACATAGAAGGCTGCTGCTCTCTGACTGATTAGTGTTGACAGGTAGGCTGATAGGCTGGCAGACCGGCCCTGTGAAAGGCACTTCCTCTATTATACCTTGTCACAAAATCTAGAGACACTAAAAGCACCCTACCAGCAGCCTGCTAGGACTGTGTGTGTGTGTGTGTGTGTGTGTGTGTGTGTGTGTGTGTGTACATGTGGATTCAAGCTCAATTTTTATATCTTAACCACCTCTCTATTAATCTGTATCTGCAGTCAAGAGAAAATGCCCCTTCATATTTGTTGAGGAGATGAAGTGAAGGGACGTCGACTAAAACCTTTGCTCATCTTATCGGTGGGGCTGATAGCCAGCACTACTTACAAAATCAAATCAATGAGAATGGATTGACGCCTAATGCGACGCAGACTAACCGGACTGCTGTTTCTCTCTTGTTCAGTCTTTTGGTTGTAGAAGGGCTCGTCCCATTTGTCCTCAGCCTGCCAGGCATACTTCAGGATGGTGCTGAGGATGGCCTCGAACAACAAGATGCCCAGGTAGATGATAAGGAAGGTATTCATGGACCTGACACACAAAAACATTTCAAAGTCTAATGTTAAAACTTATCCTTAAAGCCACAATATTTTGCTTACTCTGAGAGACAACCGAAAAAGCTCACTTCTCCACTGCAGAGCGTTTCTGGGACTTGCACTTATAGTTGAGGGCCATCTTGGACTCCATCCCGGTGTAAACTGCCACACCTTCAACAGCACAGTTAAGTATTAAACTGGGCTTGTAGGACATCAGAACATTAGACTGCTGATGGACTTGCGCATGAATTCATTACACAGAGACAAATTAGTGAAGCATTGGGACACTGCAAGTTACCATACTCAATTCAGTTCACATAATCAGCCATATGATGAGTGGCCTGTCCCAGAATGTCCACTGAGCTTGGCTTTCTTGTGCCACAAATGTGACGTGGCTGTGTCACCTTTCTATCACACTTCCAATATTCACTGGAAGTGTTTCAGAGGCAGCCTGTTTTTGAGCAGCTACTATATTTTGTCTTTCTTTCTCTCTCAACTCAAATGGAAACTTCACATTGTAAGAAATCATTTACCACCCAACTTATGTTTGACTCACCAAAAATCTCTTTGGTATTTTTCAATCTGGCCCCTCGCAGCAGCAAATTCTCTGGGCCCAGCGGTCTGACATATTAGCAAACAGAAGCAACATAAATACAGAGAAAGATGAATGTGGCTGTAGGATTTTGGTACAAACAAAGTATATAGAACCCTTAAAAATAAACTTAAACACTCAAAAACAGTCTATGAGGCTCATGCATCTTCTGTATACATAATGTAATGAATTATTTCTATTTAGCTGCACATTTTTTCTTGATGTCTGTTTAGTTGTGTCTTCATCTTGTCTTGTACACATTTAATTACTAATCTAATTATTAGTCAAAGTAGTTGGATAAATCTGGTCTCACCTGACTATCTCCTCTCCGTGCTGAGTCACCGTAATCCGACCAACAAACCTGGAAAACACCAAAGGCATTTTAGTTGAGGGGCAAGATGGAGACAGTAACAACATCCAAATGCACAAAGGAAACGGGCTACTTTCAAAAAAACATCCTGCAAAAGCAAAAAAGCTTGTAAAACCTGTGTTTATATGCAGCTGGTCATCGATCATATTTCTCTGCAATCCTTATCTTAAATGTGTTACAGGACTGGCTCTGCAGAATGCACAGGTTCTCTTCATGGCATTTTGAGAGACAGAGCACCAGACTCTGTGGTGAACAGCCTTTCTTTAACGCACATTATGTCCAAATTAACAAAAATGAAAATGACATATTGAAACCAGGGTTGAAAAGACTTTTCAGAGGCGTTTCCAGAAAATCTCCAAGGGAATTAAAGATCTGGAATTTTGTGAATTTTGGAACTTTTGTACAATTTCAATATAAAAATCCTACCTTTAACCAGTGAACTTATTTGGTGGAAAACACACATAAACAATTAGACAATTCTAGGTCTGATGGCATGTTTATGTTAATAGTATGACCATTGATTTGTAACCATGCATTGCAATCAGCAGTACACTCTTCCATCACATTTACAGATCAGTTTTCAGCATCCTTTTAAATAGGAATTCAGTAAAATTACAACATCCTGCATGCACAGCGCATTTGCTTTTCACGTAGGCATTGATTAGATTACTAGAGTGAATATATTTAGATTGTTCTGATATATCAAGTTAAGCAGCGGATAGTAGTCTAAAGCAAAGTATACAGTTTATAATTTGTTCAAACCTTCTGCTAGTTTTTGCTAGCTAGCTGTTACCATGTGGGATGTAGCTTGATCAAGCATGCTAACTGAGTTAGTGCACAGCCCACATTGTTGGCTCAAACTTTCAAAGTACATCTTCCCATTAGTTAACTTACCTCGATGGAGAGGTAGCTAACCTGCCAAGGGGCATTTTTCACATTGTATGTGTTTGACAAACAAATGTTTAATGAAAGTTCAATGAGTTCAAATGAGTCAGTTCACATTAATTAAGTTCAACTCAGCTAAAATGTTGATTTTTTTCATTTCTATTAGAAGGGTTTACAATTCTGTTTGATTATGATATGGTAAGAGGTTTGTTTCTATGTGCATATGACATGGTCAGCATAACCTGAGAAAATAACCCCTATATTCCCATGGAAAGTTCCCATCTTGAATATTCACAGAATTTTACTATGCCCTTTCATGTTTACTCACAGTTATCTACAGCTGTAGCTACAAGCTGCCATTAATTAGTTAGCTGAGTTAGCCGTGCAGCTAGTGGCCCTATCAGGTGACTGAGTCTGCCCAGACCGGGAGCTCTGAGCAGCGTGAGAGTATTGGCGTTAACACTGCACAGAACCGGGCTCAGCAGCCTCCCAGTGAAACGGGACCGAACCCAGCTTCTGAGACCAACAGAGGCCAGTCTGACAACAGAGAATACAGCACAGAGGTGATTTATAGCTGCTCCAACCAGGATTCTGACTCCTGGGATGCCGAAGAGATGGCAAGCGAGAGGAGCAAGAGGAAGGTTGGGCATCAGCAACATGTAGAGCCAGAATACTTTTACATCTAACTATGAATAAGAGTTTATTTTAACCAAACCAGAGTTGGTGATAGTTGGAACATTGGAAAGACAAATAAAGATGGTTCGATTGAATTTTATGTGGTTTCTGTTAAGTTTGAATGAATGGAGTTACGAAGACAATTAAGATTTAGTTCAGTAAAAGAGACCTGAATTCAGAAGGTGTGCACTTGTATTTTCTATTTATTAACAGGTGTGCAAATATTTCCGTTCTTCACATTTTGCAAGTTTACTTGGCACTCCCATACTTCTCCCAGCTGAAACTGCAGCAGGGAGGCCTGAGTTCTACTAAAGGACTGTCGCCTCTTGAGGTATAAAGAGGTATTACAAGACAGGATGGGCTGGGACACGTTGGTTAGCATGCTAACTTCTGCTGATATGTCTGCAACACAGTACACACACATTTTTGACATAATGTCAGAACTGTTACTTCTTACATTATGTTGGTAATGTTGGTTCATTTTTTGAGTGTGAAAAACTAAAATTCATATCTTACATATTGTACCTTTAAGTGCCTTTAAAGCCAGTGAGTGTTGAGAGAAAGAGAAAGCAACCACGAGGGGGGAAGGGAGAAAACTGCCACCGAAACAAACTGCCTGATCTAAAAATACACTGATCGATCCTGGAGTAGCCAGCAGAGACAAATGAGAGGAACAGCAGCTGTTGAAGAGGTGATGAAGCTACTTCTCCCAATAACCCATTTAATAACACATCTCTAGTAGGGCAATTCTACCATGTATTTATCATCGTGGTTTTTAAAGTGGGCTCTGGAGGCTTCAAGGGGTTCTTAGGAGATTCCAGCAAATTAAATGAGTCAAAAGAATTATCTGCACAATACTAGGATTCCATTTTCTAATGTTCTAACATGTGTTTAGCTGGGAGGATCCATAGTTTATTGCATGTGACTTCACCCTGGATTTTTTGTGGTCTGACACTGAAGGGGTGTGTGTTCAAGCAAGTAAAAATTACCTGTACAGGTCAGCTTCTGGTTGCTGACACTCCACCACAGCCTGCAGAGCCTCCAGTTGGGACACGGACTGACACACTGCTGTCTCCGCCACAGAGTAGTGAGTCTACAAACAAACATTACGTACACAACACACGATACAGTCAAATGCTGATGAAAGGGAAGCATTGTTTAAAATTGGACAAAGATACTTCAGTTTATAAGTTTTCATACAAAAGTGCAAACTCGTGAACAAATAGACTGACAGAACAAAAAGCTTTCTAGTGATAAACAACTGGTTGGGTCAGTTGCTGCTGGCTGCACCTAAACTCTTAACCTGACCATAAGAGAGTGTCATGAAGCACTTGACTTTATATTTATGTGTTTGGTCAATGGTACTTTTCATATATATATTTATATATAATAGTCCTGTCTACTCTTAACCTTTATTTGAGCAGCTTTGTTGTCCTTGTTTTTAGCTTTTATGTCTATTCCTGTTAAAGTACACTGAGAGAAATGAAGTCAAATTCTTGTTAAATTAAGCTAATTGTGCTACAGCTTTGACGCTAAGTTTGTACAAACTCACTGAAGCGGATAAATCACTGAATGTTTCAGTAACATACGCAAGAGCGACACTGCATCGGTATCAATACATATATACAGATGCATCAAACCTATCATGTTCCATCAAGACATTATCAGCAGCCCTGACAGCTTTCTAACCTTATGACCTTATTAAACACTTGCCTTACTGTATTCTGACCCACAGATGAGCTCTTTTTCTGCTAAACTTGCCATATATATTTGGTAAAATTAACCTGATCCACCAATACTGTAGCTATAATATTTTAGCAGGCTCTTCAAGGTGAAAAAAGAGAGATGATGATAGGTGTGCTACTGGTGCTGTTCTAGTATCACTGTAACAACACAGTACAGCATAAACACCAATTTCTAAAGACATCAAAAGCTGCAATACTGGTAAAAACACATTTCTGGCCCAACACTAAAACCCATCATGCTGTATAAATAAACTTTAGCAGACACAGCACCAAGTCCTCAGAGAGACAATTAAACCACATAGCCTCTGGCCAGCCTGAGGACAGGAGAGGAGAGGAGAGGAGAGGAGAGGAGAGGACTTGCTGAATACAAAACTGACATCCAAGTCATTTGACGACCTTTTCTAAGACATGCATACATCTGGCAGACACAGGAACTGGCATTACTCATGACAGATGGGCAGGGGTCTGCTCACCAAACTCTATTTGCTAACCAATTAAAAACAAATTTCCAATATATGCATACCCATCAAAATGCTTTTAAGTGAGTCTCAATGACTCCATCAGCAAGATGTCACTGTCCATGGTGAGCCCATTCATGAAACACACAGCTACACAACTGCAAGGTACCCTGTTTGTGTTGGTGTTTTTAGCTACCAGTATCGCCATGGAGTTATGTTTTTATGAGTGTTGTTTGAACCGCGCACGCACATGAGGATGCACAGCACACACACACACACACCTTAAGGTTGGTCTCTCCATCAAGGCTGGCTGTGGTGATGTGACAGGTGCCATCTGGACGATCTGACGAAAGTAACACCAGGTCAACAGGGAACGTCTCATCTTTAGCCACTCGAACAATGTCCCCCACCTGGATGGAGAGGAAGGAACACGCGCACACACACACACACACACACACACACACACACACACACACACACACACACACACACACACACACACACAGACACAAAAGCATGAGCTCTCTATGAGCTCTTTATATCTATAGAGGGAGCAGGAGTGGCCCTGGTCCTCTTCCATGGAATCCACCATGGAGGTGGATCAGGGCTACTGTTTCTACAAAAGGCCACAACAGACCTTTCACAGCCATCATGTACCCTTAGAAAGGAAGGGGTGAGGCAACATGTATTCAGATGGTTGCAATCTGCAACCTCACTGCTTGATGCTACTAAACCCTACACACTGGTCCTTTAAGTAGATCTGCACTCCGTCTCTGTCATGCACTTATTTTAAAGAAAAACTGTATCAACTCAATAAATGTCCACAGGTAATCAAAAAACTAAACTTCTCCAGCAGACAGCAGCATCTGCTTGTTTGTGGAGATTCAGTATCAGAAATGCTTTTTTGTCAAAGTTGACTGGAGGGGCGTGGTAGTGTCTGTCTTTGATTGACAGCAGCTCTCTAGCTGCAAACTGATGTCAGTGCACTTTTCCCAGATGAGTGTTTCTTTGGGCACTCATTCAGGATAAGACGCGTGTTCATGTTTGTTGCTTAGATAAGGAGAGTTTAGCAGGAAGCATAATATGGGTTATTGTTGTAAATCTGTGGTTCTTGTGCTGTGCAGCAGGAGGCTGTCTGGCTCAGTGTGACCATCTGCTCCACCTGGGACAGAAAGGTGCTCACTACTAACCATCATGAAACCAAAAAATACAGATCAGAATTTCTCCCTTTTGGATTCTGACTTTTTCTCAAAGGAGGATATTTGATTTGCAGAGCAGATATGTAGCAGAGAGAAAAAAAGCTATTTAATTTCAGTTGGACTTTAAATAAAACGTCTCGCTCCTGTTGACAGCAAGTCTCCTGACCGTGACTGGCCAAACAGTGTGCTTCCTTCGCTGTCTGACTTAAGGGCACACATCATTAGGTAGCATTGCGTCGGCTCCAGACACAATAGTTATAGTGTCTCTGACCTCAGAGGGTTTGTGTGAACCACCATGTTCTGAGTTGCAGGCATATCCAGGCAGCAAAGTCACACCATCAGTGACAGGAGAGGCTAGGCTGTAAATATGCAGTCCAATAATACAAACATACACACAACAACAAACAAACAGCAGCGTTTGTGTCAAACACCATGAATGGCCCAGTTTCTTGCAGTCCTAACATGTGAAACTTTGCACTGACGGTATCTAATATTATCTTTCTACACTGACTAGCTCCCAAGAAACACCACTAGCTCCAGGAATTTAACAGCCAAGCTTAAATTAGTCATGACTGTTGGCTATAAGCTGCAAAGAGCTATTTTTAGATACTTTCATGTATAGTTTTTCCCCAGACACAAACACAATAATTTACTTTGGTGAAAGTAACATCCTGTTCTTAGAGAGTGAAGTCTGAAACTGGAACAATAAAGTCCCTTTAGGTTTTGCCAACTTACCCTGATGTTCTTGGATCTCGTCTGGACCAGACTTCCACTGCGAACCACAAACACTGGAGCCCCATTCACCTCGTTGTCCGCCTTGTGTCTCAGCCAATCCTCGTAGCCCTATGACGATATTCATTCAGTAACCGATCACATGCAGCAAATGACCTTTGCCAGCTTCACAGTGGAATACAGCATGATCGATCAGCAGTGGAGGTGCAGTGCTGGCATGACTAATTATTGATCAACTCAAGTGACTAATGGCTGTTTAAGTTAATCCAAACACACCTTTTTATGTCAATGCAAAGTTTATTACTGGTGAGAGGATAAAACATCATATTTTTAACATTGTGCCTTAAGTTTTCTCAATCTGAATTCAACTGAACACTGCAGATGAAACCAACACAAGTCACTGAATACAATAAATCTCACTTAATAATACACGTATGCTAGTTCTCCATCAAAGAAGAAGCTATCATGCACCTGAGTTCTCACCTGTTTTATGGCAGTTACTGTGATCACAAAGAAGAGAGGCAGACCGCTGGTGACTGGGGAAGTTGGGGTGTCTATCATCAACTGGAAAGACAAATACAAAGGCAGGGGGTGGAGAGATTTCAACAAATTGGAAGTGTAGCAGAAAAAACTGACACCAGAGACTCAGTAAGAGTGAGTGGGCCCCATCGGAGAGACAACAAGCAAACTAGAAAGACAACAGAGAGAAGTAGTGGCTGATGTGCCAAACAGGAAACCCCTGCAGCTTCCCTCAAAGGTAAACTGTCAGTTCAGAATAACACACACAAAAGGGAAACTAAAAGCTTAAGAAGCAAAATTTACAGTAGCAGACACATCTTGTTCAGAAAGTGGTAAAGCCAAGATATTATTCCCTGCTAACGTTAAACAAAAAGCAAGTGCTATGTTACTTTTGATTCATTCATTCATTTCCAAACATTTTTTTGTCATTTGTTGTTGATGTGATTTCTTAAAATGCTTATTTTTGGACATGACCTGCAACAAAGGTGCATGGCTGGATTTGACCCGGGGACGTTGTGGTTATATGGTAAGTAGTCACAAAGTGCCGCTCAGTCACCAGGACGCCCTGGTTTCTATGAAGCATTTTTACAGACATACTAGTTTAGAGAAGAACAGAACACGGTAACACAGTGACTGTCCTCTTCGTGTTCCTGTCATTACTTCCTGGATTACATTTTAACATGCTGTTGACGCACAACATGCGTCATTTCGTTACTACAGACAAGTAAAAACCTCTCTTAAAGGGTAACTATGCCCTCAAATACTGCGAGAAACTACCCTGAAGCATATTCAAACCAAGGAGGCATGGCGCTGTGGCTTAGGGCTGACACCTTTTCAAACACACAACTGAACTTTAAATCCAAACACACACACAGTACATACAGTGTCTTAAACACAGTATGTGCTCTGAAAATCACTGAATGCATTATATGGCAATAATGTATATGATTTGATATACAGTGCAAAAAAATAATAATAGTGTGGAGTTCCACCTTAAAAGTGAAGCTCTGCAAAAATAAAATCCAACGGAATAATTACATCACACCTCTGCTTTAATTTGATTACATTACACACACACACACACACACACACACACACACACACACACACATATATATACACACACACACACACACACATACATACATTCATACATATATATTCAGTAAAGTATCTCTCTCATTCAACTCTTAAATCAACATTTTTTTGCAACATCTGTAAACTTTGCGTTGGGGCTGATAGGCTGGCAGACCAGCCCTGTGAAAGGCCTCTATTATACCTTGTCACAAAATCTAGAGACACTAAAAGCACCCTACCAGCAGCCTGCTAGGACTGTGTGTATGTGTGTGTGTGTGTGTGTGAAGGCCACCTGTCTGCTCTAATGTGAGGAGGTTATGTAACCTTAAACTAATGCACACTTCCGGCGTCCCTCAGAGAGAGACAGAGTCTGTCCCCGTCTCCTACGCAGCACTGTTTTGCCCATATGGATGCCAGCGACACCATAAAGTGCAAAATCCCACCATCGCCTCGGGATGGCATTATAACTGTGTGTACTGTGTTGCTGCAGTGTCGCATTTGTATTTTTACAACTTTCCGTCCAACGAACATCCTGATCCAAACCATCCAAACTGATCTTTGACTGTTCTTGATCATTTTCTTTTCCTGCATCAGGACAGTGGGGCAACCTTAAGTCTGAGTACTGTGCAGATTTAAAAAAATAAATGTAGGTACAAGGTACTCACATCACTGTTAGGCCTAAAGTATACACACAATGGCTTTAAGACAGTGAGTCTGAATGTAAAGTGAAATTGTGTTCACAAGAAAAATCCTGCAAGGCCTTTAACACACACCAAAGACATATCTGAACATTTGAACAAACAGTATCTCTGGCATAAGAATTTATCTAACCTACAATGACAGCAAGACTTTCTTTACTTGGTTTGAAAAGGAAATAACAAGTATCTAGGAATCCAAATAAGACCTTCCAAAAAGCAGTCAAATTGGCCATCTAAGAAAACATCATGTTGATAATGTCAAGATGAAAAGAGGCCCTCCTTTCACTGATTTGAGATTAACTGACTTCAGCTTCTCTGACAAGTTGAGTGGGTGAAAAGAGAGACTTTCCAGACAGAGTCAAGTCGATTGCTCTGGCTTCACTACACAAGCCCAAATAAATCAGGAGAAGCCTGAAAATTTGAACGCCACATCCTACTTCAGCACGGGCTGACGGATGCATAGTGAAGGCCTAACACCTCGGGCTGGCTGTAAAGACACAGATATTAGTTAATGTGTGGGTGTAATGTTTTAATACACAGGCAGACCTGTCTCTCTAGAAGGCCATGACTCACTCACACACACACAAACGGACACGTACATGCACACATTTGCACTTAGGGTGGAAAAACTGAGGTCATATTAGGCTTGTCACCATCTGACTGATGAGAACAAGCACTGCAGACAAGACCTGTGTGTGTGTGTGTGTGTGTGCACGTGTGTGTGTGTGTGAGTTTTATTACCTGTACGAGGAAGATGATAAGAAAATAGAAGTTGGCTATCCTTCTGAACTGTTCGAACAGATTCTTAGGAACAAAATTCCAAATTGTGTACTGAAAAAGAAAGGAAAACAAGTATTTAGGACAACAAGGCAGAGTTTATTTAAGTAGAGTATCAAAAGAAATCCTCAGAATGCAAGAGGGAACTACATTTAAGAAAATGTAATATACATGTAAACAAATACACAAGGCAGGAATACTGAGCCTGTTTCTGACTGGCAGTATTCAAACAGGCACATTAAGATAACAAATAATATGAAGTAGTCATTAAAGGATACCCTGAGCGCAGCATTCTGCAGACGACTGCTGTTTAAGAGGCTGTTTTTGTTTCACTCTCATGTTTCAGTTCATTACTTCCTGTGCAGCGTGGTCTGGAAAGAACAGCTGATGGAGGAAAAGGTGCAGCGACGCACCTTTTCACTTTTTTCTTTCTTTCTGCACTGAGCTGAGCTTTGACAACCTGCTTTTACTTTCCCGGAGGTGAAACTCATCGCATTGGCACACAGCTCCACCAAGAATAAGCCACTGTCAATCACTTAATCAGCTGCCTAATCAATGACAGCCATCACTGTTGGTGCTGGGCTGCAGCCTCTTTGGATTATTACCCGTCTCTCCAGTCAATCTTCCAACTGATCTATGAATCCTCTCACCAACACAAAGGCTTTTGGGGGGGTTTTGTCTGTGTTGATCCTGTTATGTACAAATCAAGCTTCAGCCCTTATCTCTCTCCCACCACACCAGAACTCCACAGAAAGCTTTTTTAACACTGGTTCTGCTCAATGCAAAACATCATGGTTCACAGCTTTCAAAGAAGGGCCTAAACCACTACAACCACACATAAATAAATAAATAAATATGTAGTGCTTTCGTCACCTGTCTGTTTTGCAGGTGCTTTTGTGGCGTTGACAGAATTTATTTATGATTGTGGCAGTTATGAGGGAAAAAAATCTAGAGATTTGTATTAGTTAAAACATTTTTCAAGACGACAACTTTAACCTCTTTTATTATGCCAAAAAGAAACTAAAAAATTACATCTAGTCAAAAAAGGAAAGGAAAAAGACATACTGCCTCATTGTGACTTACTAACATGAAGTCATGTGGTGATAACACCATGGAGAAAATTCAAATACTGAAGCTAAAAATATTTGGTACCTTGGAGGAGATGATTCTGTTGTCAGCAAAGCGTTGTGGTACGTAGTGGCCATGCTGAGGGAAACGGTTTGCTACATAAACCGTCCTGGTCTCGCTCTGATGAGGGGGGTCAAAGCCCTGAAGGAAGGGAGGATATGAGAGAAGAGATGGAGAGGGGTGGGATGGAAAGAAGAGACAAATGTGGAAAAAGAGGAGAATAAAAGAAAACAAGAGGTTACTTCCATAACAATTAACATCCCTTATACTGTAGACATCTCACTTATGCTCTCTTTGCACAAGTCAATAAACCACTCAGTCGTTTTACTAATTAGGACAGAGCTGCTGAACTTTAGGGCAAAGTGTTGTTGACGTTTCATGTACCAAGTGTGGAGTGTAGAACTGAAGCGATTAGATGATTAATTGATTAGTCGACTGACAGAAATGGCTCCAACTGTACATGCCAGCTTTGTCAATTGGAAAATTTTGTGCTTTTTTTCTGTATTCTATAATTCTAAACTATATCATTTGGTGGTTTTGATCTGTTGGTTTGAACAGTTTGAGCAGCAGTTTGGTATATTTTACCTTGGGCTCTGGGAAACTCTGATGGGTTTTCTTTTCTCAATTTTCCAAGATTTTTTAAGCAATTAACTAATTAATCAAAAATTAGCATGCATTACTCAATAATTAAAATATTTTTTGGCTCAAGCTCAAGATCATTGTACACAAGACCACGTGTTATAAACAACTTATCAAGATAACTATTAATATTGCTGAGTAATAGTAACAGAGGACAAATATAATAAGAATACTGCAACTGTCACAACATTTTATGATATGCAGTAAATCAGACACTTGGTCACACAAAGACGAATAAAGTTAATCAAACAAATTATCAATCAATCAATCAATGAAAATTTGTAATTTAAAACATGTAAAAAAAACAAATAATGGCCAGGAAAATCCAGTTCCTTTTTCTCTGGCAGATTAGATTACTTAAATTTAAAATAAATCTGAATTACAGGCAATTAATGCAACAGTCCAACTTTATTTTACAGCAAGTCATTTTATATTGATGGAATTAAGCATAGGCATGACTTACTCTGAAAGCCTACACCACACTAAAATCCACCAGGGCAACATTTTCTGCTTCTATTCAATGCGGTTTCAGTAACTGTCTAGTTTAGCTTGTAAAGCCATTTCTCTATGGGCCACTATTATGTCCAGTGCAGTAGAAGTTAAGATCCTACAGTGAGAAACAGAAATACTGTCAAACACTACACTAGTGTGTTACATCATGCAAGTACAGATGAAAGTATACACCTATAGTGTAAGAGCTGAAAGCAAAGCTTAAACATGTGTGTATGAAAGCAAGACAGCTTACATTAGAAACATGCTTTTAGGCCACAACAAAACAGAAGCTCCACACAAAAACACCTAATATGTGCACAATTAAAAAGGGTTCAAATATGCCACGCTACCTAAAGTGAGGATGGAAACATCTGGCACACATCAACGCGTCCTTCAGCACAGTTTAGTCGCCAGCCTTGCCACACACTCTTACCTCTAACCACACACATGAAGTGACAGTATAGGAGCAGCTGACTAGCTGTGGTCAGCTGTAGTTATTTATCTAACAGGAGGAGCATAGAAGAGGAAGCATAGTGACTGAATTTTATGCAAAGCTCAGTATGTATTTTAAATTGACATGGAAATCAGGTGTGACTATATCGGCATAATTATTTTCATCCATTCATCTGGAGACCAAAGCAACAACATGCACTTTTCACTATTAAACTCAGAATGTCTTTCTTAGTTGCAGCATCATCTTCTGGTGCCGTCCTGTGTGTCACACGCTACCTGACAGCTACACTAAAAAGGCTAAAGCAAGTGCCTACAATCATTTACAAATCTAACATGACGCAGGTCCAACACACACACCCGTATGCGTACACAGAGCAGTGCATCCGGGCCACGTCACTCACTCCCACGCAGATTCACCTCTGTTCAGGGACACATGTGAACTATTACTGCCTTTCTGTTCTTTCACTCTCTCAAGCTCTCCAGCTGCTGCTGCTTTCTTACTGTTTATTAAATAAGTGCACCACACCTAACACGGAGCTTGAAGGACGGACGACGGCATGTCAGCCTACCGCAGTGTTTACAGATTGATATCAAGTTCTCACATGAACATTTGTGCTTCTTTCACAAGGGTCAATGAAGTGTTTAGCAAAGTAGCAACAGCTAGAAAGCCTCCTTCTTTTCCTTTGACTGATACTGTAATTTACAAAATTCACATTCCTATTTTCATGGTTCTGTAAGCAGTCGAACTTTGCACAACCAGTGTCCTTTCCACATTTAGGAATGAAAACAATATGTTCAGGATTTTCCATTTCAGTTGATCCATTCTTTTCCATTTGGCTCACAGCTGTTAAAAGATGGTCCATGTGAGATCTCTGTACCCTGCCTGCTTTCTTACTCCACACGCCCAGATTTCTTCATTTCCAACCAGTAGCCTTCCACCCAAACCAAGGCCACCTCAGGTGAAATCACTTCAGGCAATTTATCAGATTTAGCTCTGGAGCTTTTTTTTAAAAAAAAAAACAAAAAAAAAACAAAAAAAAAAAAACATGCAGTAGTACTCACCATGACCAGTAAACAGAAATTGATGTGTAAAAATCACTGGAGTTCTCTGTGAATACGCAAAGAGACTCAGTAGGACAGTTGGATTTAAAACCACAATTTAACTAAACATGAACCACACCAGTCAAACCAGTGTTTAATGACCAAGTTAGTCATGGCAAACAGCAGTATTTCTCAACTCACTGTAAATACCTGACAGAGGAAACACAGCCCACAAAGGGAAGTTCTCCAAAAATGAGAGTAAATGAATAAGCCTTGGTTAAACTTTTTCTGTGTTCTGCAGTGTTAAATTTAGTTAAAAAATAGCTTCACAATCCCTGAACATTTAATCTGAAGTTATGTGAAGTCAAATGTAATTATTTGTGAAAAAGAAGAATGCCAGTATACCTTTCTTTTCATCAGTCTTTGAACACAGCTCTAATGATCTATATCTTAAATGGGAAGATCACCTGAGCATGCAAACCATGACAAACCTTTTAAAGCAACATCCTGCAATCGTACAGCTGCACATACAGTACTGCATTCATAGCTTAGAGTTACCCTCTACAACTAGAGTTGACTGCTGCAGGAAACAGGAACCTGCCTAATACTACCATTGCTTATTTACACTGGCTGCTGAACAGCTCCCATGAGGCAGTTACATTTAGACAGACTTTAAGTAATACAAGACTGTAAATCAACCTATATGAGCCGGCAGTTGCAGACACTCATGGGCCAGGAAGTAAGTTTTGTAAGATAGATATCCCCACATCTAACAAAGTCACTGTTGAGTCACTGGGATTGATCAATGAGCTATTACATCCCTGCTGATAGATTATGGCAAATTTGTACCTTAGGGTGGTTAATATCTTACTTCATATGCCTTTGCATAATTACTGTATGGATACGCTGTGTAAAACAGACATATACTCAGTCGAAAACGGTACAAAGACAATACATTTAATGCTTTGCCTCATCAACTTCATTGATTTTTGGAAACATATGTTTATTCTGAATATGATGCAGCAACACATTTTAAACAAGCTGGGACAAGAGCAACTAAAGACTGGGAAAGATGTGGAATGCTCCAAAAACACCTGTTTGGAACATTCCACAGGTAAACAGGTTCATTGGTAACAGGTGATAGTATCATGACTGGGTATGAAAGGGGCATCCTGGAAAGGCTCAGTCATTATACATGACTGTGTAAAGGATATTACTACATGGGCTCAGGAACACTTAGTAAAACCGTTGTCGGTAAACACAGTTAGTTTCCAAATGACAGCATTCTGTTTATATCTATGTTTTACACAGCATCCCAACGTTTTTTGGAATCGTACACCACGGCCCTTTCTAACTGTAACAACAATGTGGCCGTGTGAAATTAGGGGAAGAACCTCACCAAATGGTTGTGAAAGCACCGCAATGCAGCTTTAACATAGTGATTGTTGTTCGTGCTTTAGGGTATGGCTAATGCCACTTCACATTGAAAAAACCTAACACTTTTAAGAGTTTCCAGTTCATCTTGTTCAACTAGTGAGTGAGCTACCAATAAAGGATAATAGTACAGACTGCTTTCATCCAGGGTCATTCAAAGTTTATAGAGCTACAGCAGAAGACCAGCATTGGCTGGTATGTCAAAAATTTCCTATTGGCCCACATCTGATACAGCTAAAATGTTTTTCAAAAGAGTGTTGAAGAATCTACACAGAATCACACATAAACATACAAATGCACAGCGGTCTGGCAGCAGGATTATTTGGAGGATTACTATTATGGCATAAAACAGAAGTGGTAAAATGGCACTTTTTATTAGGTGGGTAATGCCATGGATATTTCATAATCAATTACGTATTAAGAGCATTTATTGGCCCTCTGTTATGGCCTATCCTGAATCAACTGCCTTAGCTTTATGCTCCTTTTGAGGCAGTATATTTTCAAGGGATAGTTCAGGTTCAGTTTTTTTGAGTGGGGTTGAACGAGATACTTTCTCATAAACACTGTACTACCTACAGGAGATGGAGGTCAGCACGCCCCCAGTTTGGAGAAGCACATTGGAGTACCAGCACAGAAGCTATGCAATGCACTGCTGTGGACAGGGTCAGCAGAAAAAGTACTTCAGCCACCTAAAAGAAGGCCCATCTAAAATAACCCATAGCAGTTTAAGTGTACGCTGTATGTTGAATATTTTCAATGCTTCGCCTTGCCATTAGACAGTCCCTTCATTTGGTACAATATTTTTGCAATATGTACAAACAATATACAGTATAGCCAGTGCATCAGCAGGGTTGTGTAGCGCTGCAGTGTAACAGTTAATTATTCTATCTTAACTTAATCTTAACTTAGTATCCGGACAACTTAACACTTGCGAAATGTTATACCCTGTTGCTTGGTTTTGGCATTTCTTTCATTAGAACATCCAAAAGCGGCACAAAAGTCTGACATTTTCTACAACAGTAATGGTAATAGCAATACGGTGGCAGGAGAGCACATCACAAGCTGGATGCTTTATTAACAGTACATATCTGTGAGCGAGTTGATCAAGATGACATGAGGAAATGAAGCGGTATTTTCAAGTTATCAACCAAAACCTCAGATACCTCCACAAGGAAGAAACAAGGAACTTAAATTAATGTCGCCCACACAAAGACCATTTGAGTTGTGACCAATGAGTGAATCTTTGGATTCCAGTTTTCAGTTGTACACTACTGCCCATGTTTGTGTAAATGACTAATAACAGAACAAAAACACTTTACAGTTTTATACTGCACGATAGGTATGAATTTAATATCGGTGATATTGTACATACGATATAAATTAACCGAGATTTGCTAATTTAAAGCCTAACCCATGTTTTGTAAAGCAAGAGATGCTATGTCCCTACAATTGACCATTATGAACAAAAAAAGAAAATGTTTGCCTGAAAACACTTCTTGTTAAGATGTGGATGATGCCTTGTATGTAACACGAATGACCTTTGCCAGGCACATGTCTGTTTAAGTGATCAACTGTACTACTTGTGGTTGCTTTTGTAGATGGTGATATATTTTACATGTTTTATACTAGGACTATAATTGGTTGGCCCTGGTTGGTTATGACTTTTACATTTTTAACACTCAGATATTCTTGTACAGCCTGAGGAACAACAGCTGATACTGAATATCAGCTTCTGACTGAACTATGGTTGGGGTATCCAGATCAGCCATAACCTAAAAGAAAAATAACAGGCCTCCTCATTTTAAAATGAAAAGAATACTGACAGTATAGCAACATTTTCAATGTGGCTTTCTTGAAAACACTCTCTTTTATCCCCAAACTCTTGTGGCCCCATCAATTTGTAGACGGACAGGTAATTACTCCCTGCATAAGACCCACAAGTCCCACAGTGCCTTGGGGAATCATTGCCCTGAACAATGGCTGTGTGAGAGACTAATGCATCACAACCAAGGCAACACACTGAGTCACATCATAGCCTATGAGACATTTAATCAAATGAGATGAGCTAATCAGAGATGGAAAGAGAGAGAGAGGGAGTTGAATGAAGAGCAAGTGCTTAAGACAGAAAGACTGCACCACAAAGAAGGAGAGAGAGAGCAAATGGCTGAAGTCAGATGCAAAGGGTGCTGCTTTTGATGGTATCGCTGATAACAACAGTTATACTAACATCACTACAGACATGCCAATCAGATATCTAACTACATGAGGTATGAAATGAATAGCCAGAAGCAGAGCTACAGATGAGAATGAAGTTGGCAGTTTTATCAAGGGTGGCATGAGACAGTTAATAATCAAATGTTTTCTGATTTATTATAGCAGATCCTGAATGAGACAGTAAAAGTGTGTGTTAGCTCAGCAGGCTAACATGCATAGTACATATAATGTTAGAAATACCAAATAACATTTAGCCACACATAATCATCTATATTTCCCACTTCTTACATCACACAGCTATAGTTTCCTTTTCATTTCCATTTCACTCCGGCATAAAAAATCAGCTTGCTGAGACTCAAACCTGATTGAGATGCAGATAATGCATCAGAGTGTGCATTTAATGAACTCCACTTTTGTTTTTTTCAAAAAGGCATCGTGCTTAGCTTTGCTTGATAAGGCAGTTGCTAGCAATGAGTATTTTGAAAACTGTCGCATTGAAACACCCATAATCCCACATTGGCCATACCAAGCCTCGCTGCAGAAAAGATGTGCAAAATGTGCCTTTGGGAAATCAGATTAAAAACACAAACAATTACAATGTATCACTAAAGTTATGAAAGGAACAATGTGAACTGGAAAATGGTCACTAATAATATATACATTGCAAACTGTGATCTCCACAGGAATCACAAGGAAGGAACAAGTTTAAGGGGTTTTCCCAGGTGCAACTGCTGCTTGTACTGTAATCATGGTAGGTCTTTTCAGATGTAAACACAGTATACTGCCGATGGAAGAAGACTGACATTAAAAACCTGCCACACTTTACAGGCGGCCTCTCCCACCTTTTTCTCCTCCTCCTTTCTCATTTTTAACATAGACCAGAGTCACCAGAAAGACACTGATAAGCAACATGCGAAGGAAGAAACTTCACTGCATTACATTCCAGCTGATATCAAGGCCAGACAAATGCCCCCACAAACTTATGCATTAAGCCAGTTGTGTGAGATGCATTTTAATTAGGCCTTTAATTAACTAGGCAGGTCAGATAAATGGGAAGGGTCAAATTAACTGCTATCTCAAACTAGGAGCAGGTTACCGTTTTATGGAACTCTTGTAGCTACTCTTGAAAAAGCGAAAGCCAAAGTTAACCTCTAACAACAGAGAGAAAACTTTTAAGTACAGACTGACAAACTTGCAGCTGAACAAGACACACTCTAACCCAACTCGAAGTGCTACGGAGAGCTCAGTGAAAAGGACATGGGAGCTCAGAAACTCCTTAACATTGATTAAACTCACTGGCTGTGAGGTGACAGCTTGGCCAGCGTGTGGCTGATCTGCTAACATGCACTCTTCATTCATTACCATGGGTATGAGCCCTCACACGCTCACACACCCCCTCCACCAGTCACCCCCCTCTCATTCATACTGGATGTTGATACTGGATCTTCTTTAAACTTTCAATTCTACTTTGACAAACTGCTCCAGCTAAACATATGACTCCGCCTGCCAACAAACAGTCATGTTTGTAGGCAAACAACAGGTGATTAGAGCAAATACACGATGCTCTCCGAGCATGTAATCATTCAAGGACGATGAACGTTTAAGTTGAGCGAGGGCATGCAGATTAAAACCAGGAAATGAATTACAGCCACACCGAGCCGATCCAAAGGTGTCACCAAAGTTAGGACGAGAGATGCTACAGTACGTTACTATGTTCGAGGGTTGAGAATAATATCTACATAGCTTTAAAGTTAGTTTGTTGGGTCTCTTGCCATAAATAAGTAAGTGTGGGGAAGAAAACAACAACTCCGTCTGAGAGTGGTGTTATGTGGCTAACTAACGTTAGCAAACATTTAGAATTAACGCTAACTGCTAGAGGGAGAGGAGTTAGCAACACTTTAACTCTGCCAAGTTTTACATCGTTAGCCAGCAAGCTAACGTTAACTTGGCTAACAGGCTGTTATTTTTTTACGAACGATTCAGAGAACTTCAAATCAGCTCTAACATCAATTTAAACTCTGTCCTGGTCTGTTTGTTGCTTCGGTCTCAAGCAGCTTCATCGGACCTTTTTCAGCTAATTACCGGTGGCTAACTGGGAAGGAAGCTAACACAACCTACACCTGGCTGTCAATACCTCACGACAGTCAACAATGTTTTGGACACATCAACAGCTAGTAAGGTTAGCGTGCTAAATATTAGCCAAATAAAGTTCAGACAGCTTTCCGTGTGCTAAGCGACATAGGAAGTAACTGCAGTTGTGAGACAATGAGGGCTAGCGTTATGAGAAAGGTAGGAGGGCAGTTTTACCAGCTGCTGTCGTATCCACCGTAGCATCCTTGCAAAAAATACGTTCGAAGTAGCCAGCACAGTCGCTAGCCCAGCGCTAGCAACTAGCTACTCCAACAAAACCGTCCCGAACCATAAATATTTCCCCCCGAAGGCAGCTCTTCTCAGTCGCATTACGCGACACATTCATGCAGTGCGACTGTGCAAAATAATAAATCCGGTCTTTCCCATTCCGTGCTAATGTCAGACAAATGATCCCTGGTAAAAGTGACAGACGGCTGACCACGGAGTCCCAGCGAGCTACACTACATCTCTGGTCTGCCACGACCAGTTTCCCTCTGCCAGCACGCAGCCCTTAGCAGACGGAGGCTGCTCTCTAGCGGCCTATCAACGCCCCCTGTCTGTCTGCACTCACTAATGATAGATAGATAGATAGATAGATAGATAGATAGATAGATAGATAGATAGATAGATAGATAGAGTTCAGTTTGTTGTAGAGGTAGAGCATCTGAAGATCATTTTTACCAAGGCCACAATAAGATGGTCAGTGATCTTTAAGTCTACAATGATAATAACTGTGTGGTCTTGCCGTTACACATTTTCTGTGTAAGTTTGTCTGTATTTATTGCAGTGGTGCTATTAAATTGCAGTGTTCAACTGCATTGCCAGTTGCTCATACTGTATACAGTGAATAGTGGTAATGCAGGGCTCTGAGTCATATCTAGATTGCTTACTTGGCACTTTTTAAACTGGTGAATGCTCTTTGCCAACAGAGTGGAGACTTAAAGTGGATTTGCTTACTCCAAGTCTGTTTTGAATATCTTAAGCCAGAGAGAATTTGTTTCTCATCTCCTGGAGTAAGTCCTTACTGAACATGAGCTGAAAAACTGGTCCCTTTCGTGTTAATCTATTGTCCCTTTTATCCTTTTCTTCTAAATCTCTCAGCAATGCTATCCAGTCTCCCTGTTGTTCCCGAACGTCTCTTGTAAGGCATCTCACATAAAGTGAGGTCATCCAAGTATTAGTGGCTCTCTCCCAGCGATGAATCCTTTCCTGTTCCCTCCCTCCTCTGAGACTTGGCTGCAGCACATCCCAATCAGTCACTAATGTAATAGACAATAAATGATAGCACACAGGCAGGATGAGAAATCTAAAATCTAAGTACGAGGAAGGTTTGGCTTCACTGTGTTCTTTCAAAATTGATTCAATATGCTACGCATACTGTATGATTGAAAACACTGAAATGATGTTCCCATCAATGGCAAGCGACATAAATGATAATGATCCTGTGTAATCAATGTGTTCCAGCAACTACATTTGAAGCAGAATAGCTGCAGCTGCCCAGCAGTAAAGTGTTTTTTCACTCTCTCTTTCTGGTGTCCTGAATGAAAAAGTGAAACATACTGTATTTGCATGTTTTTGCATCATTCTCAATACCCTCGCGGTTGTTCCTTAAGGTGCTTGTGTGACTCACCACCACACAAGACCTGTTCCCGCTGGCCTCTCCATCATGAAAGCCTTTTTTTAAAAACCAGGAAAAAACAGTGAATCTAAGCCAAATGCCACCAACACGCATTTATCTCCAGGATTAAGACAGCTTAAGGCCACTCTGTGAGTCAGCAGAGTAAGGCACTGAGTGTGTGACAGTGTTTGCAACATCTCAGGTTCAAGTCTCACTCATCTATGACATACAATAGCCAGTGCCACATGCTTTTTGTGCTTTTTTTCTACTGTATATCAAGCCAAAGCAGAAATGTCATAAACTGGTTTTAAAAAGACAGCATTACGTTGCAAATCCTGTGGGTAATCCGCTATCTGTCTGTATTTGTATGCGAGTCCTGAGCCCAGCGGTCCAACCCATGTGACTGTCAGGGTAATCTCTAGGTTACACTGATTTACATAATGCCGCTGCAGCAGCAGCATCTGGGAGCTCCCACCTCACATCTGGATTGGATACATTATGTTAGTCTTGTGAGAGTGTGAGCCGCTGGCAGGGATGTGCATGTTGTTGGCGTGGAGATGAAAACCTCACATTTCTAAATGTCATCTTTTTCAGGGACTGAGAAAATCCTTCTCAGATGACGCTGCAAACTCAGAAGTAATCTCCAAGAATTTCAGCCTGAAAGTAGTGATGTTTCTTTAGAGCTAGACCAAGCTTCCCCAGTTGAGTACATGTTGCACTGTTAGAAAAAAAACATCAATTAATCCCTCTGTTTCAAGTTTACTGTAAAATACTAAGATTCAGTACCACTTCTGCCATACTTTTCTTCGCACTCTCCAGAACATCCCCCGTTGTTTATGTCCTTAAATAATGCAACAGACATCAAGATTAGCTGAAGTCATGTCACATACTTTCAGCTTCATGTCAGCAGAAGTGAGATCATGTACCTATGGTCGCACACAGTTGCTGCCAGTTGAAATTCTGCATTCTTAAAGCACACCTTCATTCCTCAGACAGGGGACTGCTGGTCAGTGATCCACAATGCCCTTGATGTCTGCCATGGAAGTGGATGCTGGCAAGGTACCAGATAATATCTGGCTGCATTCCCAGCTCTGTATTGAATTTAACTTCTGTTATACTTCTATCTTACAAATGCTTGTCTTAATAAATGTTGCAGGCGAACTGGTTGAAACCATTCCCCAGACTGCACGGTAAAAGTCCTGCATGTGTGGCCTGTGAGGTAAGTGTAATTCATTTTAACTGTGTACTCTGGATAAAAATTATTAGAGTGTATTAGATTTTATAGTTCTGCTACATACATCAGGATATTACAAACAATATCTAAGCTCATATTTATTATATTGATGTACTACAACAGTAAACCGGACCAACCTTTTATTAGTAAAATACTTAGCATCAACTTACAGGTCTCTAAGCTATGACAAAATTCTTGCATCTTTACCGTTTGGCACTCAAACCTGCATTATTGTGTTTAGGCAACAGGAAGTGGAACCTGCAGTCCTCTGATGTGATTCTGAAATGCAGCTGTCAGTTTTAACTGATTAAAATCGATAGCAGTCCTGCTCTCGAAATAGTTGAATGCACAAAAGCTCACATGGGTTTATATATGAGGCAGGTGTTGCTTCTTGACACCTCCAAACGATCCCCATTAGACATGCAGTGGAGTAAAAGAGAGGCTATTCTGAAAGGACAGTCTCTTCTCTTCTCTTCTCTTCTCTTCTCTTCTCTTCTCTTCTCTTCTCTTCTCTTCTCTTCTCTTCTCTTCTCTTCTCCTCTCCTCTCCTCTGGTCAGTGCAATTCTCAGTATCGGACTGAGCTAATCCATCAGGCCTGCTTAACCATGCTGTGGCTGATCCCCTTGGTAAATACACCAGCGCTAAGTGGCTTTCAATCATTACTACCAAGTATCTCTAATAGTACTAATAGGCTTAGGACAAGTTCTCCCTCTCTCTGCCAAGACCCCCTCTTCTATGTAACGGTTGCTTGCTCGGGCTTTGGCTACCACTTTGTATGTGTGTATATTAACGTCTGTCTTGTTGCATTAGCATGAATATCTGTCTCCCTGTGAGGACTCCGGGGAGCCTGGCTGAAACACCCGTCCTGCCTCTTAGGGAAATAGAAAAGAAATGGATTGGCTTTTAGAAGAATCAATACCAATTGACCATTAGTCCAAAAAAAAAAAAAAAAAAAGAAAGAAAGAAATAAAACACTGCTTTCCAATCAGGACAAGCATACATAAAAGAAGTGGGTTTAGTGTAGTTTTTCAGATGCTGAACAATGGACTTCAAGAAAAGCAGCAATGGAAATGGATATTAATTATATTCAAGAGACAACATTGTATTAATAACAATAGTTGTAAATTCACTGGTTGTAGTACTTAATAATTTACCACAGTAAAATCAGTGTTAGACACCTGATTTGTGGTGTGAGTCTCCCTCTTAAGGACAAACTGAGGTGTTACAACTACAAGATGTATTGTACCGTAATGCAGTTTGTAAAACCCAACACAGTAAGACATTAAGAGCATAACACTGCATTTGGAAGACTCACATGCTTTTTAGATATGTGTGTCAGTGTGTGTATGTATATGTGATGCATATGTTTGCGTGTGTGACGCAGCTTCCAATCAGCTGCACACGAGTCCTGGAGGCCGTTGGTCACAACTGTGTGAATCACTGCAGCTCTATTTTGTGTGTGCGCACGTGTGTGTGTTGTTCACTGTCTAGGTACTGTGTGTGCGTGAGACAGAGTGTATGTGTGTGGCCAGGTGGGTGGTATTGAGTTTCCTAAGAAGCTACTAATTCTTCACCTAACACCCTGACCTCCTTAGTCCATGACCCGGAGAGACAGAAGGAAGGCATCTCTTCATCCACTTCACCGGACCTGGTCATGGATGACAAATCGTGAGTGTGTGTGAGTGTGTGTGTGTGTGTGTGTGTGTGTGTGTGTGTGTGTGTGTGTGTCAAAAGGATCACCGTTGAATGAACTTGAATCTTTATAAATAATCCACATCCAGTACAGAGGGTTTTTCCTTTCATTGAGGCAAACGAAGCGCCAGGAGGAAGGCAGTGCAGTTCTTCAGCCAAAATGCAGCAAGAAAAACGTTGTCTTTCCTGAAGTTAATCTGTTCAACCAGGAGTATGTAGAGGAGGCAAACGAGGAGAAGAGGAAAATCCTATCAGTCATAGCACCACATGTGAAACTCTTTGCCTCACATAGACTAAAACTGGAGAATCTTGGTAGCTTGGGATGTTACAATATTTTCTTTTCTTTTTTCTTTTTTTTTTTGCAATCTTCTTATATTCAGTGGTTTATATCTGATGAGATTGGTGTAATTTTGCAGCAGTTTATTTTCTCAGCTCTTAGATTTACTCCATTGCAGCACATTTCTCAGTTATGCAGTTTGTTGTGCATCTAAAGGATACTGAATCTCAGAGATGACTCATGGTTGTTGGTGGTACAGTCTCCAGACAGTATGCCATGCGGCAGCTGCTGCAGCGCAGCCCTCCCACTGAGCACCTAAACTGCTCTGTATCTCATGTCACATGGTTCCCTCTCGAGGAAGATGTGAAGGTATATGTGTGTGGGAAGGGGCTGTCCCTGCTTTCCTGCTTTTCCGATCTGCTTCACTTCTACCAGGACAAGCAGCTGCTTGAAAATGCAAACCCTCACCTCTTCATCATTCTGACACACACAAGCACATATTTCTGAGACGTTTGGTTCAAGAGGGTAGAGACAAAATCCTGTCTATTAACTCACAGTTAGAGGAGTTGTAATGAGAGACTTCATGCACAATGTTCAGAGGTTTAATTAATTAAAATGTGTAAGTGGGAAACATTCAATAGTTTAGAGCTTGAAGTGATTTAATTTGTACAATTTGCTTAGAAAAACTAACCAAAGCTCCCTGTTGAGTCTTATTAAATCAGTATCATATTCAGTGTTGGCCCTTTAGTTACACAGAAAACATTGATTCCTGGGCTTGAGACAAATATTCTAACTTGCAGGAGCTTCAGAGAAACCTTTAAATTAGATTTCCGGTGAAAAAACAAAAAACAAAGCGAGATTCCAGTTGTGCAACTGTGCCACTTCTATGTGAAAAAGATTTGCTTGACTCATTGCTGTATGAGAGAAAAAAGCACTCCGCCCTCTGCTGAACTCTCAACCCATCATCTGTTTTTTGATATGTGCGGGAAAGCCAAACTCAGTCTCCTTTCCAAACTATTCTGACGAAAAGGGACTTATGAGCAGAGCACACACGCAGTCTGACGAGAGACACTGAGGGCTTCAGGGAGGACCTGTACACATAAAGGTGTCTGTAAATTAACTGTGATAAACCCTCCCAAGTCTCCACTCACTCATTCTCTTCTTGATGACGTGTGTGTGTGCTTTGTATGAAGTTACTGCAGTAACCTTTTAGCTCAAAACATGCGTCTGCCTGTGTGAGTGCATGGGAGTGTGTGTTTGATGTTGCCATGGTGACGATGGCCCCTGCTGACCTCGACCTTTCTGGGCCCCTATCCTCTCTCTCTCTCTCTCTCTCTCTCTCTCTCTCTCTCTCTCTCTCAGCTTGTCTCTGACTGAGCTGCAGCTGGTTCGTTGTGGTGTTTCCATATGAGTTCAGACACGCTCAGTGGCATCTGGTTTGTTTTAGCAGACAGCTAGCTTAGTGCTAAGTTGTGCCTTCTTAGTCAGTGGTGACTCCTTCACTAAAGTAAATAATAAAGAGAAGATACGACATTTCAAGTAAACGCATTCATAACTTTATTTAATTCTAATTGCACAGGTATTTTCAGTAAAATGTACTTAAGTAGCAAAAGTTAAAGTACACATTGTGCAGAATAGCCTTTTTCAGTTTAGTAGTACATATAATATTGGATCATTCATGTGGCAACAACATGAAAGCAGCATTTTAATGTCACCTCTGTTAAAGGAGGAGTTGATTTGACCTGTTGTACATTCACATTCTTAATCTTTAATGTGAGAAGCAAATATAGCTGTCATTGTAAATACAGTGAAGTATATAAAAGTTTAAGTTCTGAAATATAGTAGAACAGTATAGTAGCATGAAATACTCAAGTAAAGCAAACATGTATATCAAAATTGCATCAAAATTGTACTTAAGTAAAGTACTTGAGTAAATGTATGTAGTAACTTTTGACCATTGGAATTAAGTGGGTCCACATAATGTAGAGAGAAAGCATTTTTCTCTAGAGCTGTGATGATCTTTCAGTGTTTCCCAGAGTGAGAAGAGCTGACACTCTCTGTCTGTTTGCAGAGGTACTGGAACACTTTTGTAACACTTCGGTCAACTGAGAGTAAAGCCTGTGTGTGCATGATGCAATGGCCAGCTGCGTCACAGGTGTGCATGTGCAACTGTACGTTATGTGTGAATGTTATCAGAAAAACCTCTGGTTGAACTCTCAATGGATTGCGCACATTCAAACCAAGACAGCGGGCGAGTGTACAAGTGCATGTGTGTGTGAAGGGCTGTTGATGGAGACTTACAACATCTGCTGTCCCTGTCTTCATCACAGTGCGGTTTTTATGACTGAATAATGCTAAAAATAAACAAGTGTTTCATGGCGTATAGTGTAAAATACATGCTACAGAATCAACGTCCCCTCAACCTTACAGGCCCCTGCAGCCTCCATGCCTGAGGCATCAAACCTGTCTGTCCATCAGTGATTATAAGCCTTCTAATAGTTTGCTCTGTTAAAATGACAGGCCTTTCATCTGTCTGTCTGCCCTCTCTAGCTACATGACTTTAATGGCCCTGACATCATGTAAGCCGCAGCAGCTGGCTGTTTGAGTGCATGAGTGTGTGTAGGTGTGTGCGTGCGCAGATGAGCAGGGATTTGTTGGTACCTGCATGATGGTGTGGCTCTAATCCATGTTTGTTCTGCTCCAGCACCAGGAGAGAATGTCTCACACACACACACACACACACACACACACACACACACACACATACATACACACGGCACACCTGCAGCCTCACACAGACTGACACAGAACTCGAAAGGGTTGTTTCTCCACATTCATGATGCATAAAAAGTGGAAGTAGTTAATGCATCCTGTTTGTGCAGAAGTTTGTATCATCAGAGGTAGTGATTGTGATCTTTAGGAGACTTGCTTGAATATGGTTTAGTGGCAGCGTACTGTTTGTAATGCAGTTTCACCATATTACACAGATACAAGCCAATATATTTTCTAAAGGTTCTGTATATGTAATACATTTTAATATCATTTTTATGTAGATACAGATGTAGATTATGAAGATGTAGTTAGAGATATTGAAAGTTTATGTATTTACAATTAACCTGAGCTAACAAAAGTGTGCACTTTTGAAATTAAACGTATGTTTTAATTGTCATAAGTGTGCTAAATTTAGCGCATACATGCAATACATAATTTATTTAAGATTGTAGATACAAAATAAGACTCCTTAAATTAACTTCATCAGTTCATTCAGGTGTGTTTTCTCTGCAGATGTTTGAGACCAACATCAAAAAAGAAAAAGAAAAAAAACGAAAAAAAAAAAACCTGTTGACAATCACTGATAAAGCCTGACTCTGTGTCTGGGAATTGAGATGTACATACCACTCAGTCAGTGGGCTAATCTAAGAGAGAGGCAGACAAGAGGGGGTGAGACCACCAACATAGTTAGCAGGTCTATCTAAAACTGTGTGTGCGAGAGAGAGAGATGTTATCGCTGCACAGCTTTGATATGAGACGGAGTTTGAGCTGAAGTGGAAAGATTTGCACAGTTCGTTTCACAAGTTCTCTTATCTGCGCTGACTGAAGTAATGCCTGATACTACCGTTACTACTGCTACTGTGCGTGCGTGTGTGTGTGTGTGTGTGTGTGCAAGCATGTACAAAATGGGACAATATCAGTATGTAAATCTATGAAATCTATGTAGAAAATGAGTGAAGGAGCACATACTTTAATACTGCTACTGCTGGAAGTGCAACACAGTAACCTGTTTTATATGGGTTTTAGAATATGGATTCTGAGCTTTGCAAGTTCAGAAGGTTTGCATGTAAAATCCTGATTCTGTGTGTTTGCAGATTCTGAGTGTTTGATAATGCTTGAGGGGACAATGGTGACCTTTCTTTGGTTAAACTGGCTCCAAAAGACAAACTAAAAGCCAAGTGTTAGTGTCAGATTTGTTTCACAGTGCTGTCTGGACAGATCACCATGCTCGGCTGTAACCTGACCATAATTGGATGGCAGAGTCAAACTGAATGACACTTCCAGGTCAAATGTAATTGTGGAGTTTGCACATAATGGAGGACTTGTGCTCGCTCAATAATCTGGTGATTTGTAAATCTCTGGACCTCGTTGCACCAGATTTTCGTAAACTCAAACTTAGCCTAATTATGATGTATTACCTAACCAAAAAAGCACAAATTAGTTCATATGCAGAGTTTAGTTGCTTACATATTACTTGTTTAGACTAATAAGTAAAACATGTAATGAAGTTATGGTTGACATGTCTGACCCTTAGTAACAGTGGACTGGGAAGTTTTTAAATAACACTTCTAACGCTAAACGACACAATGTATCTCAAATTACAAAACAGTGTGCCAATAAAGTTGAATTGGATGACCAAATAAAGATTTTTATCTCTGTGAATGAATTGTTTTCAACTCAAGCAGGCCAGCTAATTGTGGGCGGTGGATGTTTGTAGATGTGAATGTTCAGAGAGAAGACAGAGTGCTGTGTCCAAAGTGCTGTATAGCTTTCAAATGGTACCTCTGTGATAAGGGCTAAAAACGGTGTCAACTATGGTGGAAGGAGGAATAGTGAGGAAACTAGTCATCGTGAATAAAGTCTCAGATTTGGAAGTATCTGAAAAAGTGGTCCGCAGTAAATTGAACATTGAACAAGGACATTTACATAAATGTACTAGTGAATTTATGAATAGCTGGTGTCCCCCAAAGAAAGAGGGGTAAAGGGAGAGATGGGCTGTCAGCTGCCTGCTCTGTTCCTTCTGCTACATACGGAGTCAGGTGTGTGTTGGAAGCAGGCGGACCAGCATGTTTATCTGAAGCCTCTATCAGGCACAGACCAAACATTTGCTTTACCTGCTTCTCACTGTTTATCTCTTCTTCTCTCTGTCCCTCTCTCTACCTCCATAGCTCTTCTTCTGAAGAGGCAGCATGCTGCTAAACACCCACAACTATCAAAGACAAAGGAGGGAAGCCAGGGGGACAGGGGCTTTTGAAAAGTGTCTTGCATGCACGTGTATGAGCTAGTGTGTGTGTGTGTGTGTGTGTGTGTGTGTGTGTGTGTGTGTGTGTGTGTGTGTGTGTGTGAGGCCTGCTTCAGAGGCCAAGTCTTCCAGTGGTCCCTCTTCTTTATGTAAGTACCATATTATCTTCAAGCTATTTGCTGTGATTACTTGATGTATGTGTGTGTGTGTGTGTGTGTGTGTGTGTGTGTGTGTCATATTTGAGGTCTTATTTTGAACATCAGATTTTATTAGATCACATCACTGAATGTCCACCTTAAAATAGCTGTGATTCATGTCTTGAGTGAAAACAAAATAACTGTGTAACTATAGGTTTATAGTTTTACATGTTTTCTATATTGCTGCATTTCTACCTTTTTAATGCCAGTCTAAATTCCGTATCATATCTTTTTCATAAAGGACTAAACTAAAGCTACAATTTGCATTATTGTGTTATTTATAGTGACTAATTAGTGACTAATTATTTACCTTTAGCTACAGATATCAATAGTTTCACATTTACAGAAGGACTTTTCATAATAAAGTGGCACTTCAGGTCTTCTTCATGTCATCTTCAACTTTTGAATATCATGTAAACTTGTTTGTTTTATTTTCAACATCACACATATCTGTGTAATTATTGCATTGGCTGTTTATTGATAAGTAAGAATCCATGAAGTCATGATAAGCACCTTAAACTTGCATGGCAGCCACAAAACAAAGACCTAACGACACATAAAGCATTTTTTTCAACAGCAGTCTGAGAGCTCATCAAATGCACTTTTTGAGTCTAAATCCCACCTTTAAAAGTTTCTCTCATACAGTTAGATACAATTTTCCATTGTACTGTCTTTGGGTTCCATGAGTTTTCCTTCCAACCACTAGATGGCGATACATCCTCAGCAATGAGCACGGAGCAGGCCCGCCTCATGACAAGAACTGTGCTGGTATTTACCTCACTGCTCAGTTCATCATGCTTTCTTAACCCTCTGACTATCTTCAGAAAGTCTGACGGAGTCTTTGGACTGAGAAGCTTAACATGAATACAAAAATACAAAAGCAC
>JBBMOE010000026.1:8122050-8157050 GCA_037975065.1 Chaetodon trifasciatus | reverse complement strand
TTTTATTTTTAACATCCTGAGACTCATTTTATAGTCTTCATCATTTAATTATGTCAACATTCATATTTAGATATGAAGGTCCAGCGACATCAAAAGGTGGGAACATGAGCAGTCTGATAATCACACAGATTTAAATCACCTTCATACACAAAAATGTAGAAAATGCTTCATAAATGGAAGTACCTCATTCTAATATTTTATACATTGTGAGGCACTTCCACAATACATGACAAAGCTGCAATGTCTAATTATTGTACAATAATAGACTGAATTAGTGTTCATGACAGATTGAGAAACACGCTGACAACAGATGTACACATGCTCGCACACACATTGAAACAGTGTGTGTAAATGTGTTACCCTCATATAGCAGAGGTGTGAAGTAATAACTGAAGCTGTTAGCAGTGTGACAACACACACACACACACACACACACACACACACACACACACACACACAGCTGCACACACTGTGCTTGATGACCCCTGACCAACCCTCACTTGTTAAGTACAGGAAATTCTTGATGGGTGTAAACAGTTGTTTATTAGACTCACTGCTAATTCACACACACAAGCCACTGCACACACATAGAGCCACACATGCATTAACACTCAGCATGTGTACACTCACATAAACAATACTCTCTCTCTCTCTTTCACACACACACACACACACACACACACACACACACACACACACACACACACTCTATAAAGGATGCTTTACAGACAGCTACTGCTCCCTGTGTGTGTGTGTGTGTGTTTGGACTTAAATTAGTCATGTTGCGGGGACATAAATCTGTTTACAAAGTCACATCATCAAGACAAAATGCAAGTCCCCATGATGTAAATAATAAATAATACCTTTTAGGGTGAAGACTTGGGTTAAGGTTAGGGTAATGGTTAGGTTTAGGCATGTAGTGGTTATGGTTATGGTTAGGGTAAGTCTCCAGAAAATGAATGCAAGTCTTTGTAATGTCCCCAAAAATTATGGAAACATGACTGTGCATGTGTGTTTGTGTGTGTGCACGTGTGTGTGCATGTGTGTGTGTGGGTGTAGTATAAGAGGTGGTGGTGGTGGGGGGGGGTTCCAGTCTGGTAGCTCTGTGCTCTGTAAACAGAAACACTTGTACTAATAATAGCTCATAGCCAAACAGGCCCAGCACTGGTAGTTTGTGTGTGTGTGTGTGTGTGTATAAAATATTTCTCACATCTTTTGTACAAATGATAGCAAAACTGGGACATTTAGCTAAAATACAATTGGCCTTAGTTTTCCCACATTGTTGTTGGCTGCTCTATCCTGAGTCGTTCTATAGAAACTAAGTCAATGGCGATGAAATGAATGACGAAGATGATGCTAAGGATGATGTTGATGATGCTGTTGCCAATCAAACATCAGTAATTAAATCATTGTTCAATTTAATGTATAGATCACACTTGAATTTAACACAGGATGGTTAAATTCTACACTTTTTTATTGTCAATCAATCCCTGGAAAAGACCAAAACCAACAATAATTGGATCCCTCTGAAAAGTATTGTCTGTGTAGCCAAAGCCTGATTTTTCTTTTTCCTGTGTGCCAAAGAGCTCCATTGATAGAAACAGTAAAAGCACATTTATGAGCACCACTGGTTGACATGTTTGCCCCTGACAATGAGCATAAGTACAGTTTATTTTGAGCAAATCCCATACATATACCATCCTCCTGCTCTAAATAACCATGCATATGTATCAATCAGCAGCTACAAATAGTGCCCAGCAAATGCACTGAATATTAGGTTTATGTCTTTGGAAGGAACCAATAGGCTGAGGGCCACAGGAAAAGTGAGAAAGTAAATGACATATTAACACACTGTTGGTTATTTATTGAAGTAATACAAATGGAAAATAACTTAATCTTAGCTTAAAGATAGCAACAAACTTTTCTCTGAGGTTGTAATTCTGTCATATTTAAATTAGATTTATTGAGTAAAAGGGCAATCACTGTGACCACTGGAAGTCCCTGCTGTTCAGCTTTCCATTTCATTGAAGTGAAGGGAAATGATTTATCCGTACTTTTAAGGATGCACTAAACATGTATGAGACCAATAATCATCATCAACATCAACTGTATGTTCACTGTGCAGCCAAAGATGTTTACAGTAGTCAGCTCTGAGCTGATTCTCTTATTATTTCTCTGCTTCTGTGAATTCCAATCAGATGACTCAGAATATGGCAAGAATTTTGTTGTTTTCCTCACGGTTTTTCTTTTTTTTTAATTGTTTTTTGGTTGAGCGAGTGGAGCGAGGGAGGGCTGCCTCAGCTAACACTGGAGGAATGTGATGGATACATGAGGGGATGTGTGTGTGTGTGTGTGTGTGTGTGTGTGTGTGTGTGTGTGTGTGTGTGTGTGTGCACGTGTGTGCGCGCGTGTGTGTGTTTGTGTGCTGTTTTTAAACTGTCCCCCTCCTTAGTGCCCTTGGATGACACAGCTCACTGATGCATCTCGCTCATTATCATCACACACACACACACACACGCACAGATACACACACACACACACACACACACACACACACACACACACACACACTGGAGACTGTTTCCATCACTTTTGGGGACATTACATAGACTTACATTCATCTCCTGGAGGCTTACCCTCACCATAACCCTTACCCTAACCTCAACTCAGATCTTCACCCTAAAATTTGATGTATATTATGGATACAAGTCCCCACAATCAGATTCATATCCCCACAACGCGAGTGCTACTTTCCAACACACACACAAACATAAACGATTGGTGACTGTGTGTTAATCTGTCTGTCATGAGAAATGCTCAGAGGGTCTGTGTGCAGAATTAGAACCTCTCCAACCACTGACCAGCCAGGGGGTCAGCCATTAGAAACTCATGCTGTTTCAACAGACCTCAAGTCACTCTTCAGTTCACAAGCCAACCCCCCCCCCCAACAAACCTCCTCCTTTGGGTTCATGTCCTTGTAGAGCCCACATTTTTGAATGAAACTCAATGTGTTAGGCTAAATTACAGGGAAATGTGTGAAAATAATGCGCAAAAATAAATAGAATATTTCTAAATACATCATTAAATAGCTTAATGGAACAAGATCACCAAAAAACTTCAAGGTATCTATTTAATGTAAGTGTAAGAAGGAAAATGCACATCTTTTTTAAAAATCTGATTTGAATCTATAAATACTTGCACAAAAATTATGTAGAAAAGCTGCCGCTCAAATGACACATTTTGGCATCAAAAATAACGTAAAACAAAATGCCATAATATCCCTACCATGTTTTAGTTCCTTAGTTCGACAGTTAGCTGCAAAACCTCATTAAATGAAATCCTCAAAGCTTGTTTAAAAGGGGTTCAGTTATACTGTCTGTTATAAGAAAATAACTGCCAGTCAATCAGAATCAAGAAATCTCAACCACCACACAATATAGTATGAGCCTGTGTGCATTTTTTTAATTAGAAACATGACCAAGATCGTCCCCTAACCTTAACCAGGTGTTTATTATTGGAACCATGATGACACAGGTCCCCTAACCTCCTAAACCTGTTTATTTGAATGCAAACATCAAGTTTCTCTACACCTAACCGACCCATGTTTGAGCCTAACACTAACCAAACCTTGATCCTAGTGCCATTAAACACATGTATTTCTATTTAATCTGGAGGACTTGTTGGTTATAACATGGAGCAAAGTTACGTCAAAGAAAGCGAAGGAGATATTATTTTCTTTAGGATAAAAATGATTTGAGACTCATTGTTAAAAAGCTCACTTTCCGTCTTTTAAAACTGCCTCTTTCTCCTGTTCTGTCTAGTTCTCACACATGCCCACATGCACAAAAACACACTTACACACAAATGCAAGCGCGTGCACACACACACTCATACAGACCTGATTAATGGTGCCTAATTAGCAATGGTAATGACCAGGTGTCTGAGAACCAGCCAGCTTCTTCCAGCATGAGGGGCCGAAGGGGGAAGGAGTGTGTGCGTCAGTGTGTGTGTGTAAATGTAGTGTGGTGTTTATGGGGGGCTCCCAGTTCCCAGAAAATCTATTCCCACTGACTGTCACTCCCTGTCTCCCTGTCTCACTCTCCCTCAGTCCAGAAACTCACTCACTCACACACACACACACACACACACACACACACACACACACACACACACACACACACACACACACACAACCAAAGGCCAAGATCAATTAAGGTTTTGGGCAACTAGGATGGGAACTGTGTTGGATGGTGCTGATGGTGGTGGGGGGTGACTGGAAGCTGTTGTTGGTAGTGTATATGTTTGTGTGTGTGTGTGTGTGTGTGTGTGTGTGTGTGTGTGTGTGTGTGTGTGTGTGTTGGGGTGGCACGGTAGGAACATAATCAGGGAATTTATGGAGAAATGTATTTTCTTTCATAAATAATTTTATATGTTCCATGTATAGAAACGATAAGTTGCATCAGAGAGCATCATATTTTTTCAGGTCTGTCTTAAAGCAGTGTCCACACACTTTAGTGTAGTCTGGCAACATCTGAAGGCAAGAGTGTTTATATTACCCCTTCCAGACAACAGACACGCATGTGATCAACTTGATGTGTGTCGATCCGAGTAGGAGCCTTTTCTTCTTCTCTATCCCTCTCTTTTCAGTGAGGCTGGTTAAATGTCATTTAATATGTGGCATCATTGAATTAATTTACACTTCTGGTAGTGACATCAGTTCACCAAAGCTGGGCAGCATGCTAACATGCTCTCAGTGACAAGTAGGTATTTGGCCATAAACCAAACTATTGGATAAATGAAATGTCTGATCTCATGGTGGTGTAACAGGAAAAGTCAGAAAATCATCAAGGGGATTAGGATTCACTATGTGGGAACCATGACAGTCTGTACCAAATTTTATGTGAATTCAGCTAGTAATTCCTGCAGTAATTTATTCTGCACCACAGCGGTAGTCTGACAGAACAACAATCTGACCAACCAATGGACAGACCAACACATCTGTCCCAAGAGCCACATACCCATAACATGTCCACAGGACAACTGTACTTGATTCTAACACTTTGGAGTTGGTTGGTATCTTTGTTGAACTCTGATTCATATTTCCTTTTCTTGGCTTCAGAATTCTCCTCAATCTCACACTTGCATGACTCAGGTTACTCAAACATTCAGACACACACACACACACACACACACACACACACACACAGATACACAAACCCTCCATCAGCACACACACATTTGCAGACAGACAGACACACACACAAGCATGTGCACGCGCAGGCACACACACACACACTCACACACCCACACACACACACACACAGACCTCCTGCTGTGTAGGATTTGGTGATAACCAGTGTTAGGTAGGCAGGTGAGAGGGTCATATGGCAGCAGTGAGAAAAGCTGTTATCAACCTACCCTGTTCCCACACACACTGACACACACACACACACACACACACACACACACACACACACACACACGCACACACACACACACCCACACACACACTCACCGACACACACACACACACACACAGGTTTATCACCCTCTCCCGTTCCCACACACTCACCTTACATCATTACCTGGCTGCAAGAGCCAATCAGCCAATCACACCCTGAGGCTGCGGTCAGGTGACTCGATCAGGAAACTTTAGCAGGGGGATGAGGTTACACACACCCCTGCTCTGATAACAGCTCTGTGTCTACCCCTCTCACCCTCTCTCTCTCTCTTTCCTTTTCCCTCCTCTGCAATTTACAGATTCGGTTTCACCTTTGCTTTCATGCTAAGCTGTTGGATCCCAAAGCCTGATGAATCTGTGTGAGTGTGTGTGTTTGTGTGTTTGCTGTTCTCAGGTTAAACACTTTGACATGTTGGAACAACCAACAACAGAAATTGTCCCTTGTTTCCCCAAATATCCCAAATAAAACAACAGACAAGTCTAATAATTACTGTACAGCACATTTCTGTGTGTTTGCATTGGTTAATTTCTCTCCATGTCATTTACACTGATCTCCTCAAGGTCAGCAGAGACTTTATAGCTTTTTTAGAACATGTAAAACAGCAAAATTTAACAAACCTCATGGAACAATACGATGTTAAGTAGATGCAGAAATGAAAATGGGGGAAAAATAAAGGTGTGCAGTCAAATTAAACCCTCAAAGAAAGGGTTTAACAGGTGTGAAATAAGTTTAAGGGTAAGATGCATTTCCTCTAATGCATCATGTAAAGACAAAGCTCACAGCCAAAATCCAGCAGTCAGGGGCCAGTTAGCACTAGAGGGAGACAGAGAATGAGATGAAGAGCAGATAGCCTTTAAACCTTATGAACTACATGCAGAAGCAGATTTTTATCTGTTATCAAGACATTACATGCAGTGTTAGGGAGCGCTGGGGTAGAAATTGTCAGCATAACAGAATCAGAATCAGTTTTTGAATCAGACATGAGCCACTTCACACCTGTACAGCATATTGCAATTCAGTACAACAGCATTGGCATAAATTATACCCTTACCCTGTTTTTAATGTCTACTTTTTGATGAAATTGTTGGAAAACTGTAAATTCAATTATTTGTTTAATATTGAGGCCATGGTCATTGGTAGTTTTGTACTGAACTACATTACACTGAGAAGCTGTTTCTCATTTTCTGTCCTCCTGAAACACCTCTGAATATAATGCAGTCCACCACCACTAAGTGCAACTTCAATGCTGAAACATACAATTGAATCAACAGTCTCAACAGAAATCCTGAATATTATAGGCACAGTTGTATGAGATTGTGTTGGACTGTGTAGGTGTACCTAAGAAAATCTATATATTATGACACTTCATGGCATCCTGCAGCGTTAAACAGCATTTGACATGACGTGACGTAGTGCCATATGAACAAAATGATATGTAACAATAAGCAGCACTGGCAACCATCTGTAACTTCATCACTGCCTTTGTTTACATGGTGATTAACTGCAAAGTTTTGTTGCAGAAATGAGCTCAAGTAAGACATTTAGATAGAACGTTTGATTTAAAGTGTCTCTCATCGTCTCAAGGTCAGTAACCTAATATTGATCCATATTCCTGTGTCCTGCTCTGACTCCGGTCCTTGGAGGTGCAGGCTGCCGTGCTGAGAGATTTGTCAGAGAGGTGAAGGTTATGATTCAGTGCTGTATACTGTTGACAGTGAGTGACAAGACCCTTCTCCTGTCTCCTCATGTGTAACAGGACCCACGTGCCTGAGCCTAGGCCTGACCCTGTGACCTCTGACCCCTCCTGTCGGGTCATTCTCATGCCACCCTGACCTGCCGTGAAACCAGAGAGCCCACGGGAGAGAGGAGGCACGCCAGCATCAAACAGTTAAAACCTGTGTATTATCAAACATTTTTTCAGGTCATAAGACAAAACTGGAGATTTCATCAACGTGGCCAAAACATGTAAACCATACAAACACAAAAGAGTATTCCTGAACTCCAAAGTACCATGAAAAACTGTACTTAACCCTGGAAGCCATAATACATTTATAAATCTACACTTGTTTGTGCCTTGTTTCTATCTTTATTTTTAGTTTATATAGTTTATAGATTGTGAACATGTAATTTTAAAGAAATCCATTTTTGTGCTTGGCGTCCTTGTCAGAGCTGATACAGAATTATTGTTATAATAAGTAGCAAATGGATAGAAAATATTTCCAATCTGTTTCCACTGAGGACCACGAGGCTAGTCGGTGCCTATCCCAGCATGCACTGTGTGGACAGGCCATTGGTCCCAAACAGGGAAAACATGGATTGATAGCGAACCACTTTCACACACATGGTCATATTAGAGTGTTAAATTCACCTGAGCTGCATGTGGTTGCACTGATGGAGAAAAGTAGCACACCTGCAGGAGAAACCACATGCACATGCACACAACAACATTCGAAGTCCACTCAGAGAGGACCAGGACAGAGGTTCACACTGAGAAACCTCTTATTTTGAGGCCAAAGTGCTAGCCACTGACCCCCTACAGTCCACAATCACATTATAATTGTCAAAATTGAGCAATCCAGGAACAAAGCTTCACATCAGTATGCTGATGACGACAGTTTGGTGAGCCATGACAAATTGAGGACAAACAGATGCACAATGGTAATGATTTTCCTTTTGCTTTCAAATCACAACACTTGACTTATTTGACTAAACACAACCTCCACGTTAGCTTCCGCCGCTGTGATAGAGAAAGATGCCAGACGACCAAGGTCACCTCCCCCCGGTGTTTATCAAAGCAGCTGGATGGCACTGAATGTACGTTGTCACCTTGATGCTCACTGAAACTGCAAAGCGAGATGGAAGATCTGCATCTTGGACTCGTTGGGGGCCCAAGGTTTGCTGTTGGAACTGTCGAATCTGTCCTTGTTTGTGTGTGTGTGTGTGTGTGTGTGTGTGTGTGTGTGTGTGTGTGTGTGTGTGTGAGAGAGAGAGAGAGTGAGAGGAGCAGCAGTCTCTCAAAGCTTCTGTCTCTATTCTTGATACAAAGTGTTCCTGCAGCTTAATTAGAGACGACGGAGCAGCAAAAGCTCAGATACCTGCAATAGGAAGGTTTGCACACACACACTTTTTTCCCTTTGTTTGTCATTTGTGAGTTAAAAGCCTGAACCTACTCCTTAAACATTAACCCTAAAACCCTCATCTTAACCCTAAACTAAACGTTTAATCCAGGGACGAGATGTCTGTTCCACGTGTGAGGCAAATCTCCGCAATGTGACGGTGCAGAAGAGGCTGCCCCTACAACGTGATTGATACAAGGAAACACACACTGTTCAGTCTCAGTTTGTCTTGGGATTTGGTCTTAAAATGGGACAGGAACAAGACTAGACTATCACTGATATCACTGAGCTCTTATCAAAACATTTTGTATTTCACCTCTTCTTTCTGGTACAGAGGAGGAGCAGGAGGAGAAGGATCTCTTACTGTTTATCCCTGTGTCCTTCCACCGGTCAGCCCTGGTCCCATTTCACTCCCCTGAGGTTGGGTGGAGGAGCTCTCCTCTCCTCTCCTCTCCTCTCCTCTCCTCTCCTCTCCTCTCATTCATTTATAATATTCATAGACGTGAACAGTGGAAAAGCATCATGGATTATTAATTTTGTCCTGCACCAATAATAACAATGATTTAATCTGAATGATCTCTAATTAAAAGCATAGCAAACAAAGACATGGTGGTCCAGCGCTATTCAGCTTTTTTATGCTTGTGTTTAGGCTCCAGCATGTTACATGAAGTATGGAGTTTTGTTCACTCAAACGCTGACACTGCGTTATTGATGTACAGGAAGACTGAAAATGTTTCAGATTTCAGAAGCTAAGATTTACAAATCAATCATTGCATTCATTTCAGTTACACTGTGTGCAAACACCACCAATCGTAATTTAGATCGTTCTACTTCATGGTAATGTAGATGTTATTTTAGCAGTTTTGACTGTCGTCTTTATCAGTTATGATAACATTGTGCCCTCCAAAGTGCTTGCTTAGATTTAGCAACAAGTCATTGCTACAGAGAAGTCCAGTTGGATAAGAAACACGAGCTGTCAGGTCGTTTTTTTTTAGACAAATGATCTAAATCGCTCTATTTAGGGGTAAAGCTAAATGTGAGCGCACCTGAAATGATGGGGATCTCTTACGACACAGAAAAATCATCAATGTGCACAACTATAGTTAGTACGATTGGTCAAAGCTGAACCAGAAAACTGTGATGAATGTTTACTGTGGACATTTGGACTAAAAATGTTCCTATCATTATATTATACTACAATTACACTGAATGCTCTATTATTAACATTTCGGCTAAGCTATGATTTGGATAAACCCTGTCTGATAATCTGCCTGCTTGTGTTTTTGTCCCATTGGACTTCCAACTTCACTGTTCCCAGATCTCAGCTACTAACAATACGATGTTATCGGTCGGTAGGAAAGATGACCAAATTACAAAATAGGTTTAATGAACTGAAATAACCCTTTAAATGCCACCCAACAGCGTTAAATAAATGCTTTCCCTTTGACTGTGTGTTTTTGAGATGGTAGAGCAGCTTTAAGTCTCACAAGCACTTGATGTTTTGTCACTGTGTGTGTGTGTGTGTGTGTGTGTGTGTGTGTGTGTGTGTTTGTGTGTGCGTGTGCCACAAGGGGTTCCTGTCCCACTGACCTCAATGGAAAAATAACTTGATATTAACATGACTGCTTCCGTTTTCTCCCTCTTGCTCTCCTTCTCTCAGTCTTTCCATCCTTCCCCCTCTCTCTATCTCTGTGCCTGGTTTCCGCTGGTTCGATCCCACCTTTGTTTCTCTGTAACTAATATGACACATAAAAGGCCTCTGACAATGGAAGTGGTGCTAACTCTGAATCAGGCTTCACCTGATACTGAGGCTTTACTCATGAGCCTCAGGGTGTGTACGCATGGAGTGGGAGGTGGGAGGAGGGAAGAAGGAGGAGGAGGAGGAGGAGGAGGAGGAGGAGGAGGAGGCAACCGCAGCTTATTTATCTTTGTCATGTGGCTTTCTCGTCTTTTTAAACGCTATCAGGCTCTCTCTTCAGCGGTTGTGTGATTGTTTTTCTCTTCAGGTGGATCTTTTGTCCGTCAGGAGGAAGAGTTTAATACTCAGACCCCTGGGGTTAATAATGGGTTTGACCTCACAGATAAACCTACATGTGTCTTTGCCTTTGTGTGTATAAAAGTGTTTGTGCGTGTCTGTGTGTGCTGCCTCCTCTCGTCTTAAAGGTGATAAGTCTGTGTAATAAGTTGTTTTATAGATAATGCCAATTGTCTTTGACTGCCGCAGTGCTGCGATAAGCTCCCAAACACTCTGTAACTGCTTGACTCTAATTGTTCTGCTTGACTCCTCTTGGTACACATTAATATTATCATTAATGTTGGATGGTGTTAAGTGGCCACCCCTGTAGGCGCAGGGTAAAACAGATAGTGCTCTCTGTTCATCAAATAAGTGGCTACAATAATCCTCATGTTCCAGCATTCAGTTAACAGATAGGTGGTGTGATGGAGAAAGACTGGCCTGTCATATCAAAAATGAGGGAAATGAAGAGGGACAAACTAAAATCACCTGAAGACCTGCAGCCTTAAAAGAGAATATTTACCAGCATGGCTGGTATTAATTTCATCTTGTGAGTATGTTTGTGTGTGTCATCATAGCAAAATGCAGTCCTGGAGACAGGTATTGTAGCAAGATCTGCCATAGAAGCAGTTTTGAGTACTTTGCCAAGTGTTTATATGTCTGTAGACAGATTTTGTCAGCGTGATAGTGTCACAAACTGCAAGGTGCTGTCACGAAACAGTACAGGTGTGGAGCTGACATCAAAATGAAGTCTGAATAAGAAGAGGGGTGCGCTCCAAGCAAGGGGCCAGTAAGCCCGTGGCCTAAATGTGGTTTAAGTTGCGAATCATGACATGAGAGAAGTGAGTTTGGTCAAATCGGTGAACTGTGCCAGATTTATTCAATATGCCTGATCGTCATGGAATGTACAACATTAAAGACGGTGAGTCATGACCGTAGAATGTGTCATTATTGGCATGAGATAAATGTTGAGTTTTTTGGCAAGAACATGAATCAATGTCTGTCTGTCTGTCTGTCAGTCTGTATGTTTGTGCGTGGACAGATTTTGTCAGTGTGATAGCGTCACAACCATGCAAAAGGCAGTCACGAAACCTCACAGGTGTGTAGCTGAGATCAAAATGAAGGCCAAAGATGGGTGTGGTTGGACCCATGAGGACTGAGTATGTAATAATGTAGTAATGACTACTGAGCACATATGGGTTGGAACGTGTTGATTTGGCTTGGGGCTGAGTGCCACAGAGAGGGCAGGAATTGCAAAGATGAGCTAACATGTTGTTGATTTTGGTATTTTCGTGGGATGTGACAATAGCAAATGCCATGACTATTGCCAGCTTTATTCTCTAAAATACCATGTGGTAAAACTCTTATGCACTGTTAAAATATTTAGCCAATTAGCAATATTTTGATATTAACATTGAATCAGATGACTAGCTGTAATATGAAAGGGATACTTATAGCACTAAACCCACTGAGAATCAGCATCTAACTCAGCAGGTCTTTAGAGCTTACAGTCACTTTTAGCTGCATTTTTTTTTTTTTTTTTTGTTTGATCTGCACCTGGATTGTTTGATTCCCTCTCATGACTTTCGGCTAACCGACGAAAGCTGCTGAAAGCAGAAATCAATCTCAGATAAGCTGATTACCCTACGTATGTGCCCAGCAGGAGATGGCATACGACCAAAGCAAACGAGCACTTGGTGAAGAGATACCTGTGACCAGTTAAAGGCCAGATGTCTTTCTCAGGAGTTGGTGCAGGCAGAAAAACAGAACAATCTGCTCTATGTGTATGTGGGCTTTATTTCAGATCTGAATTTCATGTTTGAGCTCGTTGTTAATTCTTCTTCATAATTCTTCACCATTTTCAGTGTAATTTTTGGTGCTCACTGTACCAAAATATTATACATATGCACATACAGTACCCTTGAAAAGTTTGGGATCAAATTATATTGATACTTTTCTTCTTTCCTTCAATAATGGTTATTTTAACATGGATAAAAATTGTATTCTCAAACACAAAACCCTTGGCTAACCTTCTATTTCTGTTTGATGTTTTACGAATAGCTTTGCTAAATGAACACTATTGTTCATTCCAGCTTGTTATCAGCATTATTGTGCACTTGACACTGAAACAGGAACCTGCTCCTATTTAAACCTGCACTGTTATTGATGCTAAGCTTCCAGTTTCTTCCAATCACCTGTGATGTCTTATGTTTTTATTTAACTGTGGCTCAGAAGAATATTTTGGTTGAACCATTGTACAGTGTTTCTTCTTCATGTAGAAAACATTACTTTCTTTGCAAAATCTTCATACAAAATAACATCAATTTGTAAAGAAGACTTTCCACAATCTAACAGCATGAAAGACCATTCAGAAATATGGAGTTGTCCTCTCAGTCTTCTGACTGTACCGAATCAAACTTTAGTGGCAGGTGATTGGAAACTTTTGAACGGTTGTGCACATATAGGTATAAGGGAACAAGATGTGAAGTCGGGGAATAAGAGGGTAACAATGTAAGGACTAAAAAATTTATAGTGTAGGTATTCTCTTTGTACAAAAAAAATTAACTGTAAATTGGGAACAATTATGCTACATTGTAGCTTTAAATTGTCACCTAAGTTATTGTGATTTCTGGTGGCAAGAGAAATGTGGAGAAAATCATTAAGAAAATTAGGAACATGCTACCAGTAAAAGAAAAAATCGAAGGAAACAAACAAGCATCAACTTCTAGGACTGAAAAATGAAGCCAAAAAACTGCAATGGCCACTTAAGGCTGGCTGTAAAAGCAAGTCAATCTCCATTGACACTTTTCAGCAGAAATAATTTTTACATCCTGGAACAAAAAACAGTTTTGGTCTCTGCAGCTAATTTCCTCATTCAAGGCAACTATACAGGGTTTCATATAATTTACTCATTTGAATTATATCAAGGCTTAAAGTTATGCATAACTATGGGCATGGCTACTTTGAGTGATGGGTAGCTGCTAGGTTTCAGCTACCAGGCTTTATTTGGTCCACCTAAACTCCATCCACGCTCCACCTCTTTGCCCATTTTTGGATTATCACAGACATCAGAGACCACATGCATGCTTTATACTGTCTATGAGACAACTGATGCAAAACGTCAAAGAGTCACTGATTATACAGACACATTTTAACTAAACATAAATATCAATAATTCCAGTCTGGTCCACATTGTTGTCATCTTGTTTCAGAGAAATAAAGTCCATCAAAGCACCATCAGATCCTAAACTGCACTTGTGGCGGTGCTGAAAGTCTATCCTTCTTTTGAGGTAGAAGGATCACAGCTCAGTCATGGTACTCCAAATATTTTTGACATTCGTTTTCTTTGCGCTTATACAGTAACAGAAACACACACACAGACATGTCTGACAAGTAACCAAATAAAGTTTGTTGGTGTTTGTCATGACTTCAACTTTCAGGGAAACGTTAATGAGGTGCCAAGAAATAAGTCATGGGATTTTAAGAATGTGTGTGTGCATGCTTGTGTGTTAAGTTGACACTGAGGTGGAGCGCTGAATCCTGTCCAACAGTGATAAGGCTTTTGATGACAGGGCTGCATTAACCTACCTGACACACACACACACACACACACACACACACACACACACACACACACACCCACCCACCCACGCACGCACGCACGCACGCACACACACACACACACACACACACACACACACACACACACACATGTAGCATGGTTGGGGAGGAAGGGGGTGTGTGAGAACATGCTTTAAGAAGCCTTGGCTCTCTGTGTGTGACACTAAATCCCATTCATGGCAACAAACACACTGACAGAGAGGCAGGAGTGAGATGGAGGTACAGAGAGGAGGTTTATTACACACCAACATGACATATAGGAGGAGAAGGAGGGAGGAGACTGTGAATCTACCAAGACACACGCTCGCTGTCATCTTCTTCCCAAGAACAGGAAGAGAAGGGGAAAATGCTTGAAGTGAATGATACTGTGATACCTGCTGGAATGTGTCCAACTGTAATGCAAATATTCCTCCAATTGGGTCTGAAGCACAGTAAAATCTGGTCATCTCAGACCATATTGAATGAAAAAAAAAAGAAATAGGAAGTTGCTGACTGTATGGAGAAATTATTAATCTTCTTTGTTAGAGCAGTTTCACATCAAATACATAAGGAGTGAAGTCTATGTGAGGTACAACACAAAACAAAGAGCAGCACATAATCCTACATGGCAGCAAGTCTAAAATCCCCCAGAGCAATTTGTGCCTTTAACTTCAAGCAGATCATTCCAGCTGTACAGTGTGTAGTACTGGAAACCAGTATTCCACAGTTCAGGACTGGTGTGAGAATCTTTTAAATTTATCCCACGATCTGCTGACATGATTATGAGCTCTGAACTCAACTAAGGATTTTAAATATCTTGACATCTTAGAAAGCAAGGCCTTATAAATGAAGACATGGGTATGCTGACAGCGTGACTTGTGTAATGAATTGAATAGCACTGTGGTAGATAGCGTCCAGTGGTTTATGGGTAGTGGCAGCAGTATGAGCACATGTACAGGACATCTCCATCATCCATTGTAGACTGCACGGTGTATTTAGAATGTTTTTTCTGTTTTGAAAGGAGTAACAAGCTATTTCAGCACAGGAAGCCTATTTGAATGTTTAGTTTTTGAGCAGAGTTTTGTAGGAAAATCTGCTGTCCAAATTCCTATGCATTTTCCATGCAGTTTGCTATTTGCTATTTTGGTTTTCAGGACAACTTTTAAATTGAACAGAGATCTGGAGGTTGACAAAAACACACTGCAAACTGGAGAAAGCCTGATACGCAGTGCTGCTGATGGCATACAAGATCAGTGGCAGGGGTCCTTGTATTGATCCTTGAGGGACACCTTTATTAATCATTTGGGGACAGTTGTAAAACTTTATTAGAACAATGTGATTTGAATCAGCTAACAAGAATGCTAATAATAATAATAAAAAAACAAAAAAAACCCCAGCTTATTTCACAATATATCATGATATTCAGTATCAGCGGCTTTGGAATCGCTCTACAAAGCCTCTCTTGCTTCAGTGACAATGAGTCGCAATGAATGCACATTGTGGAGGCCACTTAACCCAACCCTGGACAATACAGAGCTTGCGATCCCCCTCAGGAATGTAACATAGTTGGTAGTGTGGTAACTCTATTTATGTGATATTTTTGATATTGACATTTATTTCAATGACTTCCTAAGGCTTTGTTAATGCTCCTGATTCCAGTTGAGAACACTAAATCATGCAGCTCTTTTAGCTAGAAAAGGGAAAAAAGAACACACTATGGCTATGTGCTAATGGAGCAGAGACCACTAAGGAGAGGGGTCTTTGGATGTAAAGTGAGAAAATAAGGGTTTGTAGGAGCTGCAAAGCTCAGTCTCTTGTGTATCTAATGGTAAAATGTATGTAAAATACTAGTTTATTATGTTACGAATTGAGTCACCAGGAACCACTGTCCTGGTTTTCATAGAAAATGAAAAGCGGAGCCTGTTTGCAGCTGAAATCAACCCACAGTGATAAATAGCCTACAGTAGGTGTTTGTAAAAGAACAGAAAACTACTAACAAGGTTACATGAGGGAAAAGTCACTTGAAGAAACTTATAGGGCACCAAAATGTACAATCCTTTACCTGATGATGAAATCATATTGACAATGGATGGGATGGGATTCATAATTGTACCAGTTATGTATGACAAACACTTCTTTAAAAGCATCCATCAATTGTAAAATGTGATGTAATCAAATCATGAGATTAAAAAGTAATTGTACTATTCAAAAGTTGCAAAACTGCGACACACATACCAACTGGTTGCATTGTAAAGCTGTCTAGAGGGAGAAGAGAATGGACCAAGGAGGAGACAGAGAGATGACAAATAACAACAGGAAGATGGGTGGAGTAAAAAAGAGATCGTGAGATACGCCTGGTTCTGACTTTAACTGTCATTCTCCATATGGTGCAGTAATGACAACCCTCCACCTTCAAACCACCCGCACTGCTCGCCAACATGCCTCAGGGTTTCTGCCAGTGTGTGAGCTTGCGTGTGTGTGTATGGTTGTGTGTGGACGAGTTGTTACCTGTCTCATTTACCTCGACACAGCTTGCAAGTGTGACATAGCTGAAGGCCAAAAACAATTTACACACTTTTTCTTTCTGAGCGTTTTACTTTTGCTTTACTATAATTACCAAGGTAGAAATTGTAAATGAAACTCTCTTTAATCAACTTTTGGCTTTCGCCAAACCATCACTTTGAAAAAGTTGTATCAACACACAATATTCATGTCTGCACGTTGTTTTAATAGCCTGAATCCTCCATAAAAATGGTGGGATTGTTATTGTCGTAAAAATGTGATTTTTTTCAGTCATGGGGTGAAGTCAGACTGTCCCATTGTTGCTCACTGTAAACTTACAATACTCCTTTACAACAAATTCTGAACCCCTGCCTGCTGAAAACAGATACAGATGGTGCTGAATTATTATTATTTTTTAATTAATAAAACAGTGATATTACCGTACTGTTGCCCAGCTACTTTCAGTCATCTCATAGTTTATGCAAAAAAAGCTAAGTGTTAAGTGTCACGCCTGAACGTCTCCATCTATCTATATGATCAGAGACACCCAGGCAGACAGCCAGACAGACAGCTGTGAGAGGCGACAGTTGTCAGGCCAGCACCAGAAAAACTCCCTTTTGCATAATTCAGCTGTAACGGTCTGTCCTGTCATCGGGACCATCAACATCCAGGTATCACATCATTAGTCAGCTATAACCTGTAATATTATCACTTTGTTAGTCTTTGATCATGTATTACATAGCCATCTGCCGTGAACACGCATATATTTAAAGTATCCATTTATAAAATAGATGTGTTCAAGTTTAAGCATTCAGTGGTTTTATCAGAGGAATATGGATTTGATCGGATTCAGAAGGAACATGTCAACCAGGGCCTTCAGGTATCATATGTAGAAAGGTCAGACAAACAAAAATAGTGTGTTTTCTACTCATTGTCATCCACATTTCAAGGTATTTATTTAGTTTAGTAATGCTGAGTTGACATTATTAGGACATTAAGTCACAGTTCAGTCATGTATTATGGCCTTAATAATAATACCATCAAATGGTTTTTTATGATTAGCAATTACTAATGCAAAAACAGCTTTTCCAACTGTCTTCATTATAGGATATTGCATTTGCAAGTTGTGAATACCCAAGAGAGGCGGAAAAAGGGGGAGAAAATGGAAGGAGAGAATAAGAGAAGGAAGAGAGGTGAAGCCAGAGTAAAGAGTGGAAGAAGGGTAAAGAAAGCAGAGTGGGACACCATCCATCATGTATTAGACGGAGCTCTGCGACCACCAGAGAGCTCCCCTGGGACTTTCTATTGCACACACACCTGCACACACCATGCACACACACACACACACACACACACACACACACACACACACACACACACACACACACACACACACACACACACATATAGGTAGGGTACCATGGGCTGTAGGCTGAGGGCTGCCTGTCTACCTGCCTGGCACACAGATACCTGAAACTGCTTCAAAGCTGAGGTGAGCCCCCATTCCCCCTGCCCCCCACCTCGCTGCTTCTCTCTCCCTACACACACACTCACAGACACATGCGCACAGGCCTAAGGCTACTCATGCTGTTCCCTCTGTGACAAAGTCAGACTGTCACTCAATGAAAGAACTGCAATAAAGGAGGTTTGCTCATATGAGAGTACGGACTCTCACATGCTACACCTCTCACTGAACTGCATGCTTCACATAGATAGTACACACACAAGTACTTTCAATCATTAGCTGATATGATCATGAAATTTAGAAATGTGATTATGATCCAGATCATCAAGGTCCATTTGCCCTCCTGATTTCATACATGTCCAGCTGCACTTAGCTACTGTAGGTGAGCCTATGCAGTTATGCATTTAAATGCATCTCAAACTGCCTTCTGAGCTGTTTTCAGACATCTGAGCACAGCCACACAAACAGCACACCAAAACAACACATTTAAAGTCAGAAAACCAACAATCAAGCAACAAAACAGAACTGATAAATGTGGTGTGATAAAGAATCATAACTTACTTTTTTATTGCCAACAGTCTGTGGTCTGCCTAAAACAGGAGCAGTAGTGAAATGTAAATGTGCAATAAAAAAAAATGTGTGGCATTTCAATATAAGTACATATATTTTTGCTAATATTTCAGATAATATGTAGCATTAACATTTCTAGTGAAAAAAATACTCATACAATTCTAACTAAAACTTTATATTTGTTTTTGAAACCAGCCGTAGGTAAACAGTCAAAGAGGCAGCTACAAGAAAGTCAGTCATCACCAAATCAACAGTCGAGATGAAAGGCGACGGCACTGAACACAGTCTTTGATTGATGTGAGATCTTTAGGAAGTGCAGTAGCACAGAAACATATCCACATCAACTCTGTGCCAACATCATCATCAAAACAAGAAGGAAGTCGTCAATTCACATTTTGATTTATTGCTCTATGTCTTTGTTAGATAATCTGTCAATTACAGGAAATATTTCTCTCCCTCCGAGTTGTTCTTCCGCCCGGTCTCTTCATGCCAATTCTTTGATGTTCATTTGACAAGTAGGATTACACCAAAATGCACTTCCCACCGCTCATCTAATGAAACAGCCTTCTCAAAGCGGAAACTGAATCTATATTTGGTGTCTAAAAGGCTTGTGTGGTACGTTGGTGCCACTTATTATATAGGACGAGAGGCTGTCAGAAAGGCAGACAGAGAGAGGGAGAATAAGTGCTAACAGTGTCTAATAATAATAGTTAGCTCTAATTGAGTTAATCCAACTGGAGCTATAGCGGCTGTTGTGATTTAGCCTGGATTAAAAGACATGCCAAGGCAATTTTTTTCTCTGGTATCCATAGCAACGGAATCCTATAGGGACCTGAGAGGGAATACAGCTGCTAGCACATAGCCAAACACATACAGTGCATGGTCAAAAGTGTGTGGACACCTTAATATCATAGTTCTTGTGCTTGTGGAACATCTTATTTCATAACCATGGCCATTAATATGTTGCAAAAACAGCCTCCTCTCTCCTGGGTTTTGGAACTTGGCTGCTGTTGAGGTCCAGTCCGTCCCAAATGGGGATGGGATTGAGGTCAGGACTCTGTGCAGGCCAGGCCAGTTCTTCTACACCAAAAAAACCCAAAAAGCATTTCATGTACAACAAGTGACAAAGTACATTGTTACAAATAATTAGTCCCTTTGATCTGATCTGATACCACAGTGTGAACAGCATCAATCATTACTAATCTGATATTGCTACACTTAAGGTTTGGTTAGGTTAGCACACACTAATGACTCAGTTACAGTTTGAGAAAGATCGTGGTTGGTTAAAAGTCACTACTTGGTTAATGTTAGGGAACATTCATAATTAAGAAACTAACATGCTAAAAGAAGCCAATGTTGTATGTTGATGCTGGGGCTGCAGCGGGTCTCCCATGTCAAAGTCCGGCATTTTGTTGGCAAATCCATCCACCCCATCCTCCCTCCTCTGCAGACCTTGTGGCTCTTCAATAAGGTCACACTATTTCCTCCTTTGCTCCTGAGACTCCCTGCCAGAGGACCTTATCACTTGAGCATAAATCTGTGTCATTTTTGGATATTTGCTTAAACAACCGATGCTGATGTTTTTTTCTTAAAAGCACATTTTCTTCTTTATGGACTTGCACGGGGGAATCATCATGTTGAAATGAAGGCCCAAACTTCTGTGACAAAGTTAGATGCACACTGTTGTCTCACATACTATTGTATGCCGTTGAGATTAAAGTTTCAAACCGTGAAAAACAGCCCCAAACCAAAAATACACAAAGTGTAGGGCAAAAAGTTCTGGGTCAAAGTCTCTCTAAAAAACATGCTATGTAATGTTAACCATGAAATAGTTAACTCTAGTCAATGATCTTCCTGTCTCACTTGCTCTACCTGCTGTGATCTATGTCTCTCTGCCTCAGGGGAAACACAATCATCAGTCAGTGGATCCACCCATCCGTCCCTCCACCGTGCCCAGGGGCCCCCCGGGCCACTCCTAACCCCAGAACACTGCACCCTCCCTGGGATGAAACCTGGCCGTGCGCCCCCTCTCCCCTCCCTGGAGCCTCCGTGGAGCTGCTGGCATCGACTCGTCTTACAGGGCGTCGATTCAGCCTGAAATCAAACCCTGGTGAGAGAACACAGGCCTGGATGGACAGACAGATAGATGGATGGACAGACAGTAAGGTAGATACGTGGGGAGCAGATGAACGGGCGCGTCCAGGCCAGGTTGAGGGAACAAGAAGAGGTCCACAGGGACAAGCACCAATGAATAGAGGCTGGAAGTGTGTCATTTTCCTCCGGGAGGTGGGAAATGTAACTTTGCAGGCCTCCTAAACTTGATCAAGCCCGTTTCTCCAACTGTGTCTATTTTTTAACCAAAAACCCTGAAATCTGTCGTGAAACAGAGCTGTGGGAAGGAGAGAGGGTGGAACAGGAGACTCCTCTATTTACCAGCTGTTGTTTCAGTGAACACACCAACACACACAAGCACACAAACACACACACACACATACACACACACACACACACACACACAGACATAGACACACCCAACGGCAATTCCAGGGAAAAGCCAAAGCTACTGTAAACAGCACATATGGGAGATAGGGAAGGAGTCACACTTGCACACATAGAACTAAAATGTGAGTCCAAATGATGCTCATGTAGTAAGTTAATATATTTGATGGATGTTAGATGTGCTTGAGAGAAGAAACACCATCAGTATAGTGTTCATGTCCTGTAATATCATCTCATGTCCCAGATTGTAGAGAGGTACTGACAGACAACCCCCCCCCCCACACACACACACAGTAAAAACTGGTCAGGAGAATAGTTTTTTTTGTAAAATGACAAAAATGAGTTTCTGAATTGAAAAAAGTGTAGCGTATGACATGTATAACAGTGTATGACAAGATGACACAAGACACATGTCATATTGTTTCAGCATCATTAATGGACCTCCATCTAATTACAGTTGTAGAATCCAGGTGCCGTCATGACAATGACATACACTTTCACACACACACATTCTTATGTGTCAATAGATCCCAGGAGAATACAATGCAAAAGCACTTTACAACCATAATTCATAAATGGACATCCCGCCACATGTTGACAATTACATCCAATGTGCTTGATTGTTCAGATAATTTAAGGTTACCCTCACTACACTTCTCATTTAGCAGCACAAAGATGAGCGCAGATCGAACGTTATTATTTCAGTAAAACTAATTACAGCGGTTGGCATCAATGGTAGCTTTTGGCTTTTTTCATGAAACCAATAATGAAGATATTCTCTTGTGTTAGAATTGCAAAATCCACTCTGTTGAATGTAGAGTATCAAAAAGCTTAAAATGAGCTCAGGGAAGAAACTCCAGTCTTGCATTTTGATGTCTTTCGAGATTTCAGACCATCAGCTTTTTAACTCATCTCCATCCGTTGTTTTAGTTACCAAGTTTCAGTCGGAGCCAAATAATGACAATTGTCATAGCTTCACTCGTGGTCATAAACTTATGTCAAATCATAGTTTCTCCTCATGTGTTCCTCGTGTACATGTACCTTTCTTTTTCTTCAACTGCTCTGTACAACTGTATCCTTCTCTTCTCTTCTCGTCCCTTCTCTTCTCTCTTTCCACTCCTCTTTCCATTTCAAGCATGCGTCCAGAAGTTAACATGGAGGGAAATAAACTTTGAAGCTCTGCAACCTCCAGGCACGAAGGAAAATGAGAGAGAGGGGGAAAGACAGCAAGAAATGCAGGTAGATGAAGAGGGAGTGAGGAAGAGACTTGTTACTGAATGTTTCCATGCAACTATCAAGTGAATTTTACGCAAACTTTTGAAAAGTCCCAGAAAGTAAAATGTGAATTAGGCGCGCTTCCATCAGCTGAAGTTGAAGTTGATGAGAACAAATCGGTTAGATAGAAGATAGAAAATAGAAAAAAGAGCAAATGAGAAGACAGAATTTATTTTCCCTTCTGCTAAATCAAACACTAAACAACTTGTCTGTCTCTCCATCTGTCCATGTAGCTTTCTTTAGCTGAAATCTTCCAGCTCTTGCTGCAGTATTGGGTTTCCTGACATTAGCGGCCCCCGTGGCGGCTCCGAGGCTGTTGCTCTTTGAAGCTTCGGCGGTGCTGCTCCAGCTCATTTGGTAACAGGTTGGGAATGGGCCGCTGGCGAAAAATGAGACCCCGGTCGCCTTGGAAACAGGTCCCCCACCCACCTTCACAACGTGGTTTGGAGGGAGCGTACAGTGACATTTAGCCGGTTTCTCACCGCAGAGCCAACAACACATGGAGGGTTAACAGGTAAATAGTGAGTGAAGATCAAACAGAGATCTACTGAGAATGTGTCAGAGCTCTAATGATGCCAGCCCCGAAAGTGTATGTGTGCACTTTTGTGTGTAAATTTGTGTGAGCATTTGCGACAAAAAGTGCATTACTCTCCTGGTTATACTTAAACTTAGCAAATTGATACATTTAATGAATTTAAAGCATAACTGAAGATTTCACTTCACAGAGCAAAGTGGAAAAACAGCTCCTGGCCTTTAGTTGGAAAGTCTTAAAGATATCCTGTTACCCTCCTCACAAGGAAGCCAGCCCAGAATCAGGCCCTGGGCCCATTTTGGGTCCTGACCCGTAGTTTAAGAAACCTGGTTTTGGACAATTGGTTTCGGTGTAATGAGTTTGTCTTTGCAGTGATACCTGGTCATTACTGTGTCGGGGAAGTAGAAGAGGCTAAATGTTACAGAGTGTTTAACGTAACAGGCATCTTCTAACTGACCAGCCAGCAGCAGGTATCAGTTTACTGCAGCTGCAAGCCTCAAGGCACCACAGCATTCTGGGAAGTGTAGTAAACATCATTTCTGTAAACTACACCTAAAACGTGATATGCTCATTTTTAAAAATCCAAATATTTTTGGGCCACAAAGTGAAAACGATGAGGCTTACTTATATAGGCTGGATTCTCATTTGCCCTCTGAACCTTGACCAATACAAAAACCTTCCTTTGTCGGTCTGCTCCACAGTCCTTATCAGTCCAGTCTTACATTATTTGGTATTGCAGTTCTCAGTGCTAGTTTGGCACAATATTATTAAGCAGTACAGTTGCTCCTGCCCTTGTCAGCCTACAGCAGCTGGCAGTGAAGAAGTCTGAAGTACTACTCCAGTGCTCGGTGCTCCAGGACTTTGTCCTTCAGTACTTTGGGTAAAATTAAGTTCTTCTGCAGTTTAAGCAGTTAATTATAGCCACAACTAATGATCAGCTGGCTCTGTCATGTAGATGGGTAAAACTGTAAGCAGGTCGCAAGCATAATCAGAAACAATTTTATATTGCAAACAGCTTTTCCCCGCAGTAATCAAGCTGAGAGCAACCTGATGCAAAGTAGTTTACATTTCAGGTTATATGCACTCACTCCCTCCCTCTGTGTCTTTATCCTTCATCGTCCCACTCCTACTTTTTCACTTGTTTTACCTCATCCCTGCGCATCGTTGCCTCTCTGTCCCCCCTCTGCTGCTGATTAAGAACACAACCTGTTGTTGTCGCCACTCTTTCCTGATTACCTACTGCTATTTTTTTATTCCTTCATCTTCCTCCTCCTCAATCTCCATCTCTTTTTGGCCTAGCTGCTCACTCAACCATACAGTGTGTATGCGTGTGTGTGTGAGCGTGCACGCATGCGTGTGCGACGGTGCGTGGCGGCCTAACGAGTTTGATAGCTGTCACCTGATCTCGGTGATGAGGGTTGCAGTAGTAGCGAGAGAAGCGGGAGCGAGAGGAGAGTTAGATTTCTCCGCTGTAATTAGTTTTCCCAGCCTCTAATTATACCAGGCGGAATTACAAGCCTGATTGACTGTCATTTAAGCATTTTAATTCATGGAATTACCCTTTTTTCTCTTTAAAAAAAGAGAGAGAGTTGTTGTTTTGACAGGCGGGCTTGTTGGGATGGAGTGCGGACCATACCCATACATACTGGCAGTTTTGACAGAGGTAAACACGTTGGGCTGGAGTACAGCAAAGACACATACTCTAAAAGAGTGAGTTAAAATGAAGAGCCTGAACCGGTAAAAACACTGATGAACTGAGAGAAGGTTCCAGAGCCTAATTAATCATAGATTAGCTTTGATAAATGCTTTAAAAACGGAACAGGCCGAGCAAAAAATAACCAACCTTAGATACTATATCTAATTCTCCTTCCTCTCCTCTCCTCTCCTCTCCTCTCCTCTCCTCTCCTCTTAACCCTGGAAGCTGTGTTGTTTTAACCCTCATCTTTAATTCATCCCCACTGAGCAGCCTGCACTCAGAGCAGATTAGAGAAGCTGAGAGGCGACACAGAGAGTTATTTGGTTTCTCCTCTGTTTATAATCTTGTTTTTGCGTTTTCCTCATTCAGCATGAGAGGTTTGAATGAACCTCTGGACATTTTGTAACTATACTCCTCTCTTCTGTCAGCTTTTACTGAACAGAACAGAACTACTGGGAATGATAATCAAAATCATATTGTTTGATACTGTTTGGTTATATTTGAACATGTTTGCTGAAGCTTCTCCTCTCTGGATAAGAGTTAGAGTACCAAACAGCAGGTCTAACAGGGTGTGAGATCATTCTATCTGTCACACCATCAACCTGTTAAAAGCGCATGATGAGTCAGCTGATAGTGAATCTTCAGTATAACAGTTGATGGGAGATGATGATGATGGTGAAAATGTTTTAACCTTCAAAGACTGGGTTGGAAAAGGTTTTGTGATTTATTGTCACTAAACTATATTGTGCTTAATGTGAGTAATATGTCGTTGTCGAATTATGACTGCTGCCTGTATGACTGTGGTGGACGAACGTGATCACAGGCAAAGTAGCTAACCACTATTGTACGGCACTGATATTGTTGCCATCATGTCTCAAAAGTAGTAGTTGAAGTTTTGTTTCTGTCCCATGTTTTCATGATATCAGTCACTTTAAAGCTACGTTTACACGGAAATGATGTGAACAGAAAACGCAAAAGTGGTGTTGCTTTTTATTCTACGTTTAGAAATCTGGGAAATCTGCATGCACACAGTGACGCAAAAGTGTGTGGAATCAGAGAATGTAAGGGACGGGTCCCTGCACATCGGAGCACACTTTTGTGTTTTTACCCTTTAGACGGGAACGCGATAGTGGAGCGTTTTTAAGATTTCCACTCTGGAAAGGGTTTTCACATTTTTGCATTTTTGAGCCCCAAAAACGCTGTCGCCGTCTAAACGAAAGGCACATCCGATAAAATATTTTATCGTTTTCGTGTAAACGGGGCCTTTTCCTTATTTCATCATCACCGGCAGGTGCAGAGCAAACCAGTCATCCTGGATTCAACAGATGCTGTTAAGAGCTGCCATGAAAGCAACATAAACCAGCTTTTAAGTTCCTCTCCTGGCCTTGAGTGAACTCCTAAAAATTAATCTCTGTTCATTAAAATTACATTAATCTCTGTTCATAAAAAGATTTTTTTCCTTTCTTCTTTACCTTCCCTAAAATGTCTCTGATGTAACTCTACACTTTTGCCGTCATTTAGTACGTACAGATCCAAATAGTGCTCCACCCACCCCTCTGCCGCTTGCCTGCAACTCCTGTACGTGCAAACTAAACACACAAACCTCTGCTTGTTTTTTGCTCTGCTAGCTGCTGTATGTTACACAATGGCTTGTGGTAATAATAAGAGTATCAATGCATCTACCATCTATGCATGTTGGAACCAAAAACAGAGTTTTCTGTCAGATCATCTAATTGAACAGCTTAGTTTTCTGACAAAATGTTTTGAGTAAAGTTTGCTGTAACTTTCTTTGCCAACTCCCTCAAGCTATATAAAATGTCCTGTCAGCATTTGACATGAATCATCATGTAACTTGGCAGGCTAATGTTGGCTAGCATTATGTAGCACTCTGCAGATTTGTTTGGACACAGTCAACGGATGAATCACAAGAAAAATAAACTTACCAACATGTTGGCTCATACTGTCTTTGGGATAAATGGGTGGCACAGCACTGGCTTCAGTAGAAGTTCAGCCACTCTTGGATCTGCTTGTCACTTTCTTTTGACAAATCTGGTCACACTCGTACGGTGGACAGCCTACAACAGCCCAGAGAATGTTTTGACCTTAAAGGTCAAAGGTTTCCATGAGTCACGTAATGTGATTATTCATCCTACATCACTGCCTCTGCTCTGTGAAGCTTGATGAAGCTGGAATATTGGCTAATGGGCTCTGCTCTCATACTGTACATCTGATATCCAACTAAAACAAACACACACGTCTGAAATTCGATCCCGTTCCTCATATCAGGTGTGATTCCCGTCAATACTCTGAAGTGATAAATGAGCCAGCAGCCTGTTTGTCTGCCTGTGTTTCCACACTGAACATTCATAGGAAACTACTATGTCATATCAATAAAGGAGAAATAAAACTGCAGCTATATGTTTGGAACTCAACTAATTTTTAAAAGGAACATGAGGTCGTTTTTTGTCCTCCATGAGTTTATCAGCACTTTACCTCAGTCTAGCACAGCCTTGCCACAGTATTGATCAATGTGATGGTACTTTTCTTTATTGTTTCGCATGTTTCATCTCTTTGCCTTGAAACTATATGTGCAAACTCATATCTCAAAGACTATCAAGTGTTCTGCTTCTTTGAGTGTGTGTTCTATGAGCGTTTGTGTGTGTGTGTCTTTTGCTTTTGTGTTGCTGCTCATGCTGCTGTAGTGACCTGAGAACTCGCTGATCTCATTAATAATCCGGCTGACTGAACTGAGCGCGCTCCACAGAGCTCTCGCCCCTCTTAAATTTTCCTTTCCCCTTATTGTCTTTTGTTTCTGTCTTCTCCTCTTCTGTTTTTCTTTTGTTCCTCTCTCCTCTGGTCTATTTCTTTCCCCTCCATCCTGTCGTTCTTCTGTCTCTGCCTCCTTCCCTCTGTGCGTCTCTTGCTGTCTCACTTGCACTCTCTGTCTGTCCCCTATCTCTTTCTCAGTCTGTCTCTCGTTCGCTCTCCCTGCAGACTTCTGCCTCTGATAGAGCAGCAGCCCCTCAACCGATTAACTCTGCAATCCCTTAATAACAATCTCATTCCCTCTATCCCCCCCTCCCTCACTGCCTCTGTCTCTCTCTGAAGCCCTCCCAGTTCATTTGACCACTTTATTTCAACCTCCCATTCATGGGGCTCAGATCACACAAGGGGCTGTAATGACAGCACATTTATTAATTAATTGCATGTGTAATTGCTAAAATTAAGTTTTGGAAACTTGGTAATGATGTGAGGAATTACAGGGATGGAAGGAGGGGACAAGCTTTGAAGACAAGCCCCCTGAAGTTCTTCTGGGGATGGAGGATGGGGGAGGTGTGGATGGATGGATAGAAAGGGAGAGATAGAAAAAGAAAAGAGGAGCGGGAGGGGTGGGAGAGGAGTAATCCAGGAGGAGAGCCACACTGTAGGGCTGATCAGAGCCGAGAGTTTTGTCTCTGGGCTAATCTTCTCTTCTCAAGTGGTGTCATGGCCGTCACTCCGCTCTTCCCGTCAGTCCGTCGGTCTGTCCGTCGCGCGGCAGCAAATTCCCCCATTGATTCAGACTGGGCCACTTTAATTAACTTCCTCCCTGAGATAATGGCTAGCTCAGAGGAATCTGCTCGCCGCGAAAAACTCTGAGAAAAACTTTTCCCTACGTCTCCAGGATGGCTAAGACGGCCCCTTCAGCTGCGGCGTAATTTATTTCTTTTTATTGTCAAGACTTTGTCCGAAAAATGAGATTTGAACATGAAGAGTGAATTGTTTATTGTCTGGGGTATTCGGGAGCAGATGTGGGTTCTGGGTCTCTCTGTGCTGAGACGATAGGAACAGATTCCATTATGTGTTGAGTGTGTAATTTCACTGGATGGACGCTCAGATGGAAAAAACGTCCTTGGAGGGATAAATGGTTTATCACATGAACCGTCGAGAAGGAGAGCGAGAGAGCGAGATGGAGAAAAAAATGCAAAGTGTAAGAAAAGAGGTGTCAATAGTGCAGTTTATACTGAGACATATATTCATACCTCTGAAAGACATAAATTGGTGGAAAACAGAGTCCATATGTTCTGCATGTTGCTGGCTTCTTTCATTCAGCTTATTGGCCACAAATCTTTACCTTGTCACTTATTTAATGGCAGAACAATGCAGACATTGATGGAACTTGTTGCTTGAAGTCAGTTCTAGCTTACTGGACAGACACAGGCATGTGACTATTGTATTTCCTCACCTGTTTTCTCTTTTTTGAGTAATTTGTCAGTGACACTCGCATAAAAACATCTATCTTGTTTTTTTTCTCTCTCAGTGTATATGAGAGTGTCAAAGTGCATGTGTGTGTGTAAAAATTTCAACAGAGTACTGTGGAAGTACTGCAGTAATCTTATAGGACTACCAACTGTGGTCATAGCGCCATAGTTAACTGCATAAGTAGTCAAATCAGTGCGTTGTCAAAGAGTCACATTTTGGTTGATACTAATATTTAAACCAAGGTGCAAAACACGAAACAAAAGGAAAAATCTGCATGTAATTTCTAATATTTTCATTCTATCTTTTCATGGATTGATCATGCAGGCACACTGAAACAAAGTGGTATTTCAGCAAATTAGTGGCAGTGAAGTAAGAATTGCTGCAGTACGATGGTTTGATTTTGGTGAGACACAGAAGGGGCTCTTGGGGCCAATGCACTGGTACACAGCATGTCATGTCCTCCATCTGCTGCAGGGTTAATAGCGCAGAGGCGAGCGTTCACTCCCCCAAACTTTGCTGTTTGTCTCTTTGTCTGCACACAGTTGGTACAGTAATGTTCAGTGGGGACTTACCTGCACTTTGTACCCTGTGCCTCAGTTCATGTAATTAGCGCTCATTATCATGCAAATAATATCTCAGAATTGTTAGATGCACACTCGTTGTCAATCAGTGATTTTTTGCTTCTCAAAGAATGAGAAATATTCTTTCCTCTTACTTTCTATTGTTGTCTAAGCTGCAGTCTTTCTATCAGCTACTTTCTAAATGGGCAACAATGGGCAGATATATGACACAGACATCTCTGTCGACACAACGGACAATCAGAGAGACAGCAATGGTGTCAGTGTTGATCTTCTACATATGTGAAGGACGTAGTTTAAAAGAGTCTTCAGACAATTTGGGATTGCAATCATTGTTTGAATCACAATAGACAGTTAAAAAAATCTAAAGCAATGCACCAGAACCGTCTTTTTATTCCTCATATTTTTGTTTCTTGACAAAACCAACCAACAACTCATCTGCTGACACTTCAGCTAGTGATTTTCGATATGTTATGCTAATAGTCGGCTAGCCTCGAGCTGCTAGCCTCAACCAGAGATAAGGAGAAGGCTACAGAGGTCTGGTAAGATCACTTCTTGATAACTCGCTGCCTCAAGTGACATCACTGTAGGCAGCTTATCAGATTTGGTGCAATTCCCTCCAGAAAAGGCTTCATACTACATTTAAATGAGCTGCTTTCAAGTTTCACTCAAGTAGGTTTTTAAACATGTAATTCAAAGCTGCTCTCAGCAATATCTCTATATGAACAATGTTAACAAAGACAAAATGACTACTGCACTGCAAAGAGGTCACTCATAGTTTTGGTTTTATAGCTTTACAGTTTTAGTGTGGTCCTGGGAATCTCATCAAATTCATTCATTCATTCATCTTCTATACCCCTTGTATCCCTTTCGGGGTTGGGGGGGGGGCTGGAGCCTATCCCAGCTGTCAACGGGCAAGAGGCGGGGTACACCCTGAGCCGGTCGCCAGCCGACTGCAGGGCAACACACACACACAAGCATTCACTCTCACATTCACACCTAGGGACAATTTAGAGTCACCAATTAACCTAATGAGCATGTTTTTGGTCTGTGGGAGGAAGCCGGAGTGCCCGGAGAGAACCCACGCATGCACGGGAAGAACATGCAAACTTCACACAGAAAGGCCCCCGCCTGTCCCAGGGATCGAACCGGGAACCTTCTTGCTGTGAGGCACGCGCACTACCTGCTGCGCCACCGTGCCGCATCTCATCAAATTGATTCACCAAATAAAGTGCATATGATGAATACTATCACTAATAATAACAATGAACTTTATCACAATCACATGCACCAAGTGAATCACATATAAACAGACAAAATGAATATAAAAACATGGATAGAAAGTTAATGTAAAATAAAATAATATAATAATGATATTAGTAAAAATAACATAAAAAATAAGCATGGAAATAGAGAATGTGTAACAAAAAATGGGTAATAAAACCAACTGAATATTAATAATAAAAATATGAATAAAATTTTCTTTCAGTTGTTGCTGGAAACCTCAAATAAACCAGCAGTATTTAATTTGAGTTTTCTGGAGGGCAAATAGTGTACAAGGACAATTAGCAATGTCGCTTGGTCCGAGCCCATTAAAGGCTTTGTGTGTGAAGAGGAAGACCTTAAAATCATTTCTGAGTGTTCCACAAAGCCAGTGCAGAGCAGCTAAACCTGGACTAATGTGCATAATGTGATAAAGTGTGACAAATATGATAAGATGACACTATCAGCTCACATCTGAACCGGATCAACTTATTAAGGTGATGAATATCTCAAAAATTGATAAATGAAGGTTTAACTATTGCACTGGAACAATAATTGTATCAAACATGCCATCCCACAATAGAGGTCCACAGCGATTCTCGAATGTTGCATTCATTCCTTTGCAAATGAATATAATGTTCTCTGTTTTATCTCCTTAAGTTGTTTCTGGTTTGTTGCCTTTATTGCCCAACAGGCCAAGAAATGACCTTTGAAATCATGTTAACAGTAGCCGCTCAGTGTCGTTTTACCAGTGAGAGCAGGTCTGAAAGGTCTGCAGGTCCAAAATGACTGAACATCTCCTCATCTCCTCTACCTGTCTGCTTCCACTGAGAGGCACAAAGAGGGGGCAGCTAATCCATGTTGGTGTGGAGGGAGGAGGGGGGAAGTAAATCCAGCCAGCCGGCCAGTCAGCCAGCCAGCCAGCCACTCCGATGTGAGGGCTTGTGATAGCGGAGACACTTGATCACATTTATCTGCAGTTTACACCTTCCTGTCTTGATCTCTGAGCTATACAGGGGATCGCCTTTCCTACTCAAAGAAAGAAAGCAAGCAAGCAAGCGAGGGTTGGGGGTGGGAGGTGGAGAGTTGGATGGATGGAGGGAGAGAAAAGAGGCCAGGGCCCTCTGTGTGAATGCTGGTTGGGATTGTAAAGCGAGCTGAGTGATGACAGCTAAATGCGCTAATTTTCTACTGGGACTCGGTCTTTGTCTCACAGGGAGGGCTCGGCCACGGAGCTGTGACATAGAGGGGCCGATGAACCTTTTTATTTAAGATCTCAGTGATCCAGTTGCAAGTTTGGTGACTAAATGTTGGTACAAAATGTTTGACAAATGCTTGCTAGCAAGCTTGCAAGTCTGATGAATCATCTACAGGCATTGATGTTTTCAGTTTCAGTCTTCTCAAAATGCTCTGTTGGAGATTTATGAATATAAAGCAAAAAACTTGTGGCGTGTAAGGACAAAAAGCTGTTTTGAGAGATCAAGTGTGAAACAAAAACCTCAGCAAAGTGTCACAAGTTGAAAATCTTTGACTCGACTGCCTGCACATGCTGAAACCAGACAAATGTGAGGAGAGAGTAGAGCAGGATGGAGGACAGCATGGGAGAAGAAAGACGAGTTTTTGTTTTGTGTGTAAGTTAAACAGTGATTACAGACATCTGCATGAGGTTTCATTTTCTTGTGAGGAAACCTTGAAAGAAATGAACTTGTACAATCAGATGTTACCATGTTTGTGTTGTGTTTGTTCCTCGCTTTTGGCTTTTTTTTTTTTTTTCATGTGAGCTGTGTGGAAGTTAAGTGTGGTCTGACCATGATATGTGACCATGAAAATACTCAATATCCATAACAGGCTCATTACAACATGCTTCTTTTTTTCTTCAGTAAACCCAAACTCAGTTTAGCAAATGAATGAGCTGCACAAAAATCTTGGCAAGAGTGACACAAGTTGTGGTTTATGTTGAGGAATGGTTTTTTGAATTCCTTTCCCCTAAGTGATGTCTTATCTTTACCTTACAAACATTTACGACATGGCTTTAGGTGATGTCTCCAGTTTGATCACAACATTACTAACTAACCATTAGAATGTGGATTCGTAAGTGTAATCTATGAAAGCTGAGCCTGAAGTGATCCTTTCATGGGACCAAACAATCACCAAACAGGGAGCACAGCAGGTGGTGAGACCAGCAACAAAACAATAAACTATACAGATGTATACTGTCTATGCAGCATAGACACGTAAACGTTATGCGTATAGCAGCAGCGTAAGCAAACTTTGACATACCATAATACTGTCTGTACTGCATCTATCATTAATGAGAACCTATAATGATAAATGCATTCGAGAAAATGTTGGTCAACCTCAGTGAAAGTTTGCCTTCATGGTTTCATTGCTCTAATGTTGAATATTGGCACAGTAAGAGGGGATGCAAACCCTGGTCTCTGGTGTCAACGTCAAGACTCAAATGGCAGCTTTTATTGTATTTTTCCTTTGGGAAGTACAAGGACTGGGAAAGTTGTGGAATGCTCCAAAAACACCTGTATGGAGCATTCCACAGGTAAACAGGTTCATGATTGGGTATGAAAGGGGCATCCTCGAAAGGTCAGTTGTTCACAAGCAATGATGGAGTGATGTTCACCACTTTGCAAGTTCAGCTCAGTTCAGCTACTGCTTTTCTTTGCTGTACATTTGTGTGTGCATTTGTGCATTTAAGGAAAATAAAGTGGAAAACAGTGGAACATGTAATGTTTGTTAAAGACAACCTTTTATTAGATCATTTTAATGTGGAGTAACTCTCATCACACTGTGGTGAGGTGAGTAGGAGGAGGACATTGAGGCTAGGTGGAAGAATGACACACACACACACACACACACACACACGCACACACACACACACACACACACACACACACACACACACACACACACGCACACACACACGCACAGTGTTGCTCTGTGCATCATTACACTCACTGTATTGCCTTACACAGGTAGAAACCTGAACACTGTGTTAAGCTGTTTAAGACTCTTTTAGCTTCATTAAGACAGACAGAGCTCAGTCAGACAAAGTAGCTTTCACTGAGGCCCACAGTCTGCGGCATTCAGTCATGGATAATTTAACACAGACCAAATGTCAAGTGATTTTCAACTTTTACTTTGATTCTAATCCATTCTTTTCCCCTCCGATACATTCTAGGCTCTTCTATTCTACTCTATTTTGTTCTCCTCTACAGTCATAATACAAATGTGCTGACTGAGAAACATTCTCTTGTCTGGCAGCCAATGTCAATCATCTTGCCTGTTTGTGGAAATCACACCTGTGCCAAAAAACGCTCTGCAAGTGGTTTCACATGTCTCTATTACGCCTGAGGAGAGCCTGATTTAACTTCAGAGCCGCTCTGAGAAGCATCAGAAATTAAAAGTGAGAGAAATGATCTGACAGAAATACTCCTCATGACAAGACAGAAGTTGGTATTTTCTAGTGGTGTGGTTGCTTTAATGTGGTTTAACAAGCAGAGCGGAGATGAAAGCGGTTTGGAGTCATCTTAAAATATAGTTTTCATGACCTTAGCATAAAAGTTCCTGTATTGCTCAAGTCAGAACGCTTCTGCGGCCTCATGCTATTATTTCATATCTTATATTCCCTTTTTTTCCGGCTATTATTCCTTCTTTAGCCTTATTTTTAGGCATGTTTCCTCAACGGCAGGTCCAAACACCACCCTGCAGTGCAATATAAAACAATGTGAAGCAAAGCACAACACTGTCTACTTCCTGTTGAGTTATCCATTATAAGATTTCTTAGAATTTTCTGGTGTTCAAAGAGAATTGTCACAATCCCAGACTTTCCCTTTCAGCTGGAAAACACCTGATCCTGACTTTTAAGACCTTAGATACCCAGATGACCAGATATTAATGCTACTCACTGAAAGGTTTCTCAACTGTTTCTTTCCCTCCTGAAAAAAGAAAAGAAAAAAAAAAAGATTAAGGAACATCTACTTAGGTGGCACGGTGGCACGTTGGTAACACTGTCGCCTCACAGCTAGAAGGTCCTGGGTTCGAATCGTGCTGTGGGCATCGGGGGTGTGTCCTCCACCATGCCTTCGGTGCCTGCTGCTCGAGGAAAGGGGCCTTTCTGTGTGGAGTTTGCATGTTCTCCCCGTGTTCACCTGGGGTTTCATCCATAAAAACC
>JBBMOE010000026.1:8092050-8117050 GCA_037975065.1 Chaetodon trifasciatus | reverse complement strand
TTTAATATTGCAGCACTATTAGTGGTCATGGCGCAAGTCTGTGGACTCTATTGTTATCTCATTCCATCCTCTTCCCTCCTGTGAAGGCTCTGCAGCAGATTTTGGAACCTGGCTGGAGGGATTTGCTCCCATTCAGACACAGGAGCATTAGCGAGGTCAGCCACTGATGTCAAACAATAAAGTCTGATTCATAATAGGTGTTCCTGCGCATCCTGATGCTGACATGTTCCTGTGCTGGATGGATTTTATGTCAGGGATGTCTGCAGGCCAGTAAAGTTCTTCTACAAACTCAGAAATGTCTTTGTGAACCAAAAGCGCAAAACACAAACTGATGCCACAAAGTTGGCTCTCGTTCTAGTGACATTATTTATTAATTTGCTGTACAACTACAATCACTGTTATATATTTAGTATTGTCTCAGAATAACATGTCCTGCAATGATAATACTGATTTTCTCAATAATGAGAAACACAGCAAATTACTACTTTCACGCCACTAATAACAGTCATTACCAATCAAAAAGAAAGTTGCTATGTATCATCACCTCTTGGAGATTGAAGTTGAATTATCCAAAAGTGTCATCCTACCTCTGTCAATCTGATTTATTTTCAACAGAATTAGTCATCATCTTCCCACTGCTGTATGGAAAATGACAGTTTCATCCACTTCCCACTACTCTGATTCCCACTGCTTTGCATTTAGCAACATGACAAGAACTTTACACACCAGTGCTGCTTGGTGTTGATCACTCACGAGAGGAGCCTTACAAGTGTGTAATGGTAAGGAAGTGTCTCTTGTTACACTACATTCATACATCAATTAATCTTTAGAATTAATACTACAACACAACACACCACAAACCCACTCATCAAATCTTGTCTGTTCATATTCTTTCAAACTTTTGTCAAACTCCTCTCGACCTCATCATTTCTCCTCCTTTCCCCTCCAGTGCCACCTCCTCTCTCCTCCTTCCTCACATCCTCATCAACGCCCTCTGATCCCAATCAACCCCCTCTCCCCTCCTCACCTCCTCCCTCCCCCTCTGCATTCCTCCCTGCTGATGTCAGACTTTAAATGAACCAAAGTGTGTGTGTGTGTGTGTGTGTGTGTGTGTGTGTGTGTGTGTGTACATGCATTTGTGTGTGTTTGTGTATGTGTGTGTGTGCGTGTGTGTGCGTGCTCATGTGTGCTAAAGGGTCAGGCTTGGTTGCCAGGACGATAGGCCCTCCAACAGCTTTCTGCTCTGACGCTTTGAGCCCCGAGCCCTCCTCAAAGCATCATGGGAAAACAATTAAAAACTCCTCCAAATCTCTCTTGCTCCCCTCTTTCTTTCTCTCTTTGTCCTTATCTCTCTCTCTTTCCCTTCATCTCTCCATCCCACCCTCTCCATCTCTCTTCAGACAATTTTCACACAAACTTGAGATTCTGCCTGAATTTTCAAACAAGCATTTTTATTATATTTTCCACCTGACATGTCTCTTATAGGGGGGATAACATGAGAGGGGACCTTTATTCTTAACACTATAGTCTCTGTTTTTGTGTGTGCTTGTGCGGATATTTTCTTTGATTAATATTCGGTGTGAAGGGAAACATACTCCTGCTCAGTTACTTGCAGAGGGAGGCGTTCATGATCTTGCCAGCAGATATTTACAAATACAACGCTGCTCTACTCCGTCCTCCAGCGCTATCCATTGAAGGGATTTCAGATGTTGAGCTTAAAAGCTGAGATCTAGAAGTTTTGGTTTGGATTCTGTGTTCCAAGATGAAGTTCTCCCAGAGAAAGATCTTTACCGGGTGAAAAAGTTATATAATGGCGCCCCTATAGCTCAGCTGGTAGGGTGTGCGCCCCATGTATTGAGGCTGTCAGTCCTCTGCAGCGGCCCCAGATTTGACTCCCACCTGTGGCTCATTTGCTGCGTGTTGTCCCCTCTCTCTCTCTGCCCCCTTTCTGAGCATATCTTCGGCTGTCTCTATCATAAAGGCTAGAAAAGCCCCCCAAAAATAATAATAATAAAATATTTGATAGCCAGACCTTTCTGTGTAGAAATATTTCCCAGCATTGGTTTTTAAGCTGTTTTGACGTTTTTTGGCCACACACACTAGAGAGCTGACGAGAGAGACGGGGTGACAAATGCCCTCACTGTACCTGTTTGGAACATTCCACAGGTAAACAGGTTCATTGGTAACAGGTGATAGTATCATTATTGGGTATGAAAAGGGCATCCTGGAAAGGCTCAGTCATTCACAAGCGAGAATGGAGAGAGGTTCACCACTTTGTTAAAAACTGCATGGGCAAATATTCCAGCAGTTTATGAATAACATTTCAAACACACAATTGCAAAGAAGTTATAAATTTCACCATCTGCTATCCATAATATGATGAAAAGATTCAGAAAATCTGGAGAAATCTCTGCACATAAGGGACAATGTGAAAACCAACACTGAATGGTGGTGACCTTCGATCCCTCAGACAGCACTGCGTTAAAAACTGACATGATTGTATGAAGGATATAACTGCACGGATTCAAGAACACTTGTTCTCAGACTGTCAGTAAACACATTTCCTCACTGCATCTACGAAAGCAAGTTAAGACACTGCTATGCAAAGTCAAAAGCCACATCAACAACATCCAGAAATTCTGCTGACTTCTCTGGGCCTCAGCTCGTCTGAGATGGACTGATTCAAAGTGGAAAAGTGTGCTGTGTGAGTCCACATTTCAAACCGTTTTTTGGAAATGATGGACATCATGTCCTCCAGGATAAAGAGGATGTACAATCCAGACCAGCATGTGTGATGGTATAGGAGTGTGTTAGTGCCCATGGCATTAGTAACTTGCACATCTGTGAAGGCACCATTAATGCTGAAAGGCTTTGCAGCAGCATATGCTGCCGTCCACATGACGCGTTTTTCAGGGACTTCCCATCTTTTCAGCAAGACAATGCTAAGCCACATTCTGCACGTGATACAACAGCATGGCTTTATAGTGACAGTGCAGTACTGGACTGACCACAGGACTGGACTGCAGTCTAAACCTGCTGAAAATGTTTAGTGCATTACGAAGCACAAAATATGACAACGGAGAACCCAAACTTCAACAATTAGTGTCCTTAGTTCCCAAACGCTAGTGTGGTAACAAAAAAAAGCTGAAGAGGTAAACCCTGTCCCAATGTGTTGCAGATGTCAAATTCAGAATGAGTGCATTTTTACAGAAACCAATAAAGTTTATCAGTTTGAACATGAAATAGCTTGTGACCCTGAACAGAAATTAGCTGGGTACAAATTATTCTAAGAATTCCAAACAATTAACTGGAAAAGTCTTATTATATTTTTCTCCTGAAATAATTTCCACTGAAAGCATCCAGACTGCACGGTACAACATGCTGCCAGGATGCTACCAACAGTAGCCCTACGGCTGTAGATGGCATGGACCAAAAATAAAACAGGGAAACACAACCTGGTCACTTTCTGTTTGCCTCTCTGTAGTGTCCATTATACACAAATAAGATATATGTTCATCTTTTCAGGCCTGTCCAGATTCATTAATTTGATGTTGATGAAGAGTGAAAGTGAAAGTGAAAGCAAGAGTGAGTGAGAGCAGTGTCCTTTGTGTGTGTGCTTTTTTTTTTCCAACACACTAGCAAATGCTGAGTGCTAAAGTATCCACCCCTCTTCCATTCATTTTCCTTTTGGCTGACAACAGCTTTGTAAAGCAGCATGTAAACAAAGACGACTTTTCAATGGGAGAACACAGTGGAAAGGGAGACCTAACTCTGTGCAAAAGGCATGAAAATGGCCTAAATCACAGATAAAGACAGTTAAAATGTTGAAAGAATAATCCAAAGGCTGTGTGTCTATTTCAGTGGAGAGTTTCCCCGAACACAATATATGTACCATCAGTAGGTTTTTAACAGGTGATGGTGACAAGGTGAATAAAGGAGGGAAACCAGGAATAAAACCAAATGTTTGACTATGACTATGGCTTGTAAGGAAGTCCCCTGAGGGCCAACCTTCATGAGCGGACCCATACTTGAACTCTTTTTTATAGGATAATTCTGCACTCTAACACCTTGGGTCATATTTTTGTAGCTTTAGAAACCACTGCAATGGTAAATCATGACTTTCTACTAACCACCTCATTTGTTGAGATATCTGGTTTGCAAAAAAAGTGTAATGGTTAAAGAAACACCATGACACAAACATCCAGGTCAGCCAAACGTATTTGGCTGAGGAAACAAAGGTGAAAGGTAAAATGATGTCCCATCGCAATTTACAAACAACTGTCATTTTTGACTTTTGGTGCACTCGCTGGCAGTTTTGCCGTTTTTGAATTAAGTGGTTCTGTTTGCTTGTTTACAACCTGTCTGATCTCTTGACTCTCATGTTTCTGATCTGTCAGACTTAAGTGATGCAATGTCATGATTCTTCCAGTTCTCAGTAATTACTGCTGATTTTGAAAAAAAAAAAAAATCCTTTTGCAGATGATTCATACCAAAATTCATCAAGCTGCTCATGAAGTTTGAAAGATTACTGGTGAGTGTCACTGTACTGTACCTCACAATCCTCTGTGATTCTAACTTCCATCTGACGGGGTCTTTCTGTGTTTTTCTGCGTTGCCATTTTTGTAAATGTCACAGCTAACATATCATCTGCTTCTCAGCTTATTATCTCCACATGTACTGTACAAATTCAATTAGGCCCTTCTTTCCATCTTGTTACATTTCCTTAACAGCTGAAATAATTTTTGGAACTGCAGTAATTTACTACACGACATTAAAATTTTCTGTCGTGAGCCGTCACGTCTTCGTCTCTCTGACAAACTTACTGAAGTCATAGATAATTCATTTGATTCTAAATTACAGCTTTCCATCGCGCCGCGCGCCCCTCTTGCAGGGGTTTGTTGTGACAGGCGGACGCGTCGCTCGTCTCCAGCCGTGGTTTCTGTCGGCCCTGATGACAAAGATATCATGCAGCGCGTCTTTAAACATGACGCTGACATGTAGCACTTATTCACTCACTCAGAGAGAACACGACAGCATTGCTCCTTGTGACACCTCCCTCATTTCCCATGATGCACATGTAAGGGGTCGCCTCCGCATGACGATTAGTATTAATAAGAGTCCTTGAAAATTTTGGGATGTACTTTATGGGGGGGGGGGTTCCAAGAGGGGAATGGGGTGGGGAGCTGGAAGGGGACAAAAGCTGCCAAAGAGCCATTGTGTCTCAATAAAATGAGACATTTCTTCTATTGTGTGTGAGTGAGTCACTTATGAAGGCAGTAACGTTGTACAAAGGGAGACGTTTATTTAATTCTGATTCTGGTCCAAATTTGCATCTGAAACAATGAAAAGGCTCCATTTGATTTGTTTTTCTTGTTGAGGCTGAGGGCAGAGGAGATGAGGGGACGAGAAAGGAAAGGAAAGGAAAGGAAAGGAAAGGAAAGGAAAGGAAAGGAAAGATGTAGGAAGTGAATAGAAGAGAGAGAGGACTGATGAAGGGGGCTAAATGGGGTCATGGGAGCACAGGAGCCAGCAAAGAGGCAAACAGGAGTTGATATAAATGTTCCTGTAGGTTAGCTTTTCTATGTGTTGCCTTCTGTTGCTGCTGCAATTCTGCTGCTTTTTTCAAGAAAATCTAAACACATTTTCCAGTTGCGTGTATGTGGATGACATACAGACAGTGTGTGTGTGTGTGTGTGTGTGTGTGGGTGTGTGCGTGTGTGCGTGTGTGTGTGTGTGTGTGTGTGTGTGTGTGTGTGTCAGTGACGATGTCAAGTGCCAGTGTGTGGGTTGGAAATGAGCACAGATTTACTGCCACGCTGGATGAATGTCTGGCCTCTGTCTCCAAGTCAATCGATAAATCTCTGAAATTGATTTCTTTCACAGGTCAGCCACCTTGACTGTTTACAGCAGCTAACTTTAAACACTTCTTGTGGCCCTGTGGGAAGAGGAACCCTCTGATTTACTCATGTCTCTGAAAGTCAGGTATGGATTGGGGAGAAGGTTATTTAGCCTTTGATTGTTATTTTGTTAAACATTCTTTGATTGAGTCACTTGAAATGCTGAAGTGTTCTTCAGGGCTATGACCCTGCACCGCTGGACCGAGTTCACACCTCTCACATGTGATTGGGGTCGTGTCTGATTCCCTCGTTCAAAGAACCTTCTTCAAACTTTTATTTGTGATGTGCATTGATTGGTTATTGGTAATGTCTACAGTGCAGTGATGGATGGACTGGGGCTGGTGTCAAGTTTTCCTTTTCTTACAGTTGGATATAGTTGGCAAGTGTTGGAGAACGATAACAACATTTTTATCTGAATGACAAAGCTCTTCAGTTTAGAGCAGACCTGGATCCAAGATCCAGGACACCACAGTGGACCCTCTAGCCCACACATCTCCACATTTAATGGTCTATTGGCTTATCAGGCTTCACCCATTCTGAGTAAAACAGGACATTTCAGATTTCGTGATGACAACAGCCAAAGGTGTTGTCAGCGTATCAAGTCACCTGCAGCCTTCAAAAACAGCAAAGTGATCGCACCAATTAGAATGAAAGAGATGACAGATTGTGACAGTTGCATTTTCATGGAAATGTATGCAAACTTGACCTCTACTTCAACAGATTTTGAAATGTAAAAATCTATTAATCTATACTTCATGTTTTTTATCACAAGTCTGCTGGGGATCACCTGAAGTTCAAGTTTATATCTGGGACAAGTTTATTTGACCAGTTTGATACACATGTGGTATAAAATGTAAGAGAGCAAAAAGGTAATAAATCATTTCATGTAATAGATTTAGAGACTGCTAGCTCCTTCCATCAACATATACATTTAATTCTCCCTTGCACAATGTCAACATTTTATCAGTAATATCCAGTGTTTTACTTTCTAAGTTTGATGGGCAATCATTTTCAAAAGTTTTTCTAAATGTGTATCTACATACAGCTATTTCACCAAAAGTGAGATTAAAGGTGCTGTAAGGGCCAAAGTTACATACAGTATACGTCTGTAAAGAGCTTATTCTTCCACCAAATGAAGACATGTTTGGATCAGTGCTGAGGTACAGTTTCAGTACTTTCAGAACCAGACATACCGTTTGGTCACACAAGTCGCTTCAGAACTGATGTTTGCATCTGAACGTGCATCTGATGCTGAAAAACAGATGGTGGTGGTCAAACTGTGAATGGGAGCTATGTGACGTATGTGAAATGAACAATCGTAACAAACAGCTGCCAGCCACAGCAGGTGAAACAGGTGCAGCCAACATGGATGCTGATTAAAACTGCAACCTGTGCTACATAAAGTAGATAGTACATAGTAATACATACGTACAAATAGTACACAATATCCAATATGAACTGCTTTTGTTTTAGTTCTTGCAGATGGTTTACCAAAATCAGTGGAGTTACTTTAGGATTTCTAAGACCTTTCTGGAGTTGCCTCACCACCATCCTTACATTACTATGGAGCTGGTATGTGGGAACAGAAATAGATTTTCTGTAGTCTGGTTGAGTCCAGTAACAAACGTGAACAGCTCTCTCTCAAGACACGTCCTCTAACCTGACATGACTTACAGTCTTGAGGTGTCTTGCAGTGTAAAGAATAACTGAGTGATGTTTCAAGACACATTTGAGTGAGAAAATGCATAAATATTCTTCTACCTTCACTCCAGGATTCTTTTTTTCTGAACCATTTTCTACAGACTGAAGGAGAGACAAATAAAACCAAAAGAAATCAAGAGAGCACAGAAACGCACAGACACACAAGGACGAGCACTGAAAAACAGACGAGAGACTGAGTGACCTTGGAGGAATTCTGGTTGACCTTTGCCTTGTGCGAATTAGTCTGGGGAACAGCCGGCTGGTGTAGCCTGAGGCCACACACACACACACACACACACACACACACACACACACACACACACACACACACAGATAGAGAAATAGAGAGAGATGTCAAAGAACCCAGTGTGTCTCAAAGACCAAAGGACACATTACATCTTGCCGCATTCCCTGAAAATTATTTGTGTGTGTGTGTGTGTGTGTGTGTGTGTGTGTGTGTGTGTGTGTGTGTGTGTGTGCATGCGTGTGTGTGTGTGTTCGTATGTGAGACCTCTTGGCCAGAACTTGAGCGCTTCTGTCAGTTTTAACTGTCTCCAAAAGCACACAACTGTTTCATTAAAGAAGGACAGGGAGACAGACAGACAGACACACACACACACACACACACACACACACAGACTCTCTCTCTCTCTCTGTCTCTCTCTCTCTCTAACTGCTGTTTTGACAGCCATCATGGGCGTGGCTAACGGGCCTGCAAAAGAAATTTGTCTGTCGGTCAGTCTGTCTGTCTGTTTGTCAAATTTTCGACTGATAAATTGTTGGGGAGAGGGTGTGATGATGCCTTGGACTCACCCAAATTCTGCTTTCAGCATCTCTCTCTCTCCCTCTCTCTCTCTCTCTATCTCTCTCTCTCTCTGTCTACTCACCTACTTTTCAATCTCCCCGACATGCATTAAAAGCAACTGAAGGGAAGAGCCACAATTTGAAAGATAAGACTTTTCATTTGAATATGAATACTAGTGCTTCCATTTGTGTGTGTGTGTGTGTGTGTGTGTGTGTGTGTGTGTGTGTGTGTGTGTGCGCGCGCGCACTGCAGGTATATTTTGGCGTGCTGGGAGCTTTTTTTTGAGTTTACCTTTTGTATCAGCCGGACATCTTCAGCATATCAGGACAAGGCAGAGACAGCTGGGATGTTGTTGTCAGGTGAAATGTTTATTCCGGTGCCTTGCCTGTAATCTTTGTCTGCTGTGATGTCAAGGCAATGATGGAAAGACATGGCCATGGAACATGACTCTGAAAGAATGCTAATGTTGCTCTGTATCTGCACGGTGTGTGGACAACTGTTTGCTACTTTACAAGGTTATATTATGTCAATGTTGTGTTTACAGCTTGTTTTGCTCCCAAGTGGCCAGAAAAATCAATTAATCCTGCTTTGTACTGACTTGACCCCTGAAACTGATTCTGATCTGCACTTATTTCTTCCGTGTAATTTTCCTATGAGGGATACAATATAAAACTGACAATTCTTTCATCTATTTCCTCTAAAAACCAACAGATAAACTGGGTGGTGAAGTTTAGGGGCCATTTATTTGCTCCCGGATCACTCTGAGCATGAAGCAATGGCCATTTTCATTCTTATTTGTTTTAAGAGAAAATCCTTTTAGCAAACTGAAGGAGGTGTGGTATAATGTGGTATAACCAAACTTCTGTTTAACAGATTTCCAACAATTCATTTCCATGTCGACAGAATGTAAACCTTTTAACATTGTACCCAATCATGTTGGCCCACGTTCCAAAAACTCTAGTGCCGAAATCATACGAATGTTTCTACTTGCATCATCAAATTTAGGATCTATGGATCTTTCTGATATCAGCTCATCAGCCTTTCCAAAATTGCATCATCTTTCACATGTTGTCACCAGTCAAATGTGCTTCTGAAAGGCTCTGAATGGTTTTCAAGGATCCCGAGTTATTAAAATTGTGTCCACCTGTGCAACAGAAACTAGCAATGAAATATAATTCTCTTCTCCTCTGTGGCACATCTGTATTCTCCCACCTTCCCCTCCGTTCATCAGCCCTCTCCATTAGAGCTAAAGGTGTTGGGCTTCTGTCTATATTCTCCACACTGAGATGTGTCTCTGCTGATTAATTGCTGTCTGATCGTTGCTGTTGCTGCTCCCTGCTAATTTCTCTCTCCCTGGATTTTTACAGCCTGTGGCAGCCTGGGTGTGAGGGTTTCTAGTGGTAATTGTGTGGTATTTGTTGCTAATAGGATAATAATTGGAGCAGGTGCAGATAGCTGGGTGGTTATTGGGCTGGGTGAGTAGAGATGGAGTTTGGCACCACGCCAAGGACGCCCGCTGTGCTGCACGACGATGCAGACATGTAAAAAACACACTTTAAAAACCAGAGTGCCACAGAGGGAGGGCAATTATTATCCTCTGCTTTTTTTTAATCTTCCCCATCCAGCTCTATTTGTCTCTCAGGAAACCTTGTACTTTTTTCATGAATCTGTGTTCTCAGTCATTTGTCTATTAGTTTCTCTTTCTCTACGTGTATCTGCTGTTCCCTCTGTCTTTCTCTGCTTACTGATTCATGTCAATTATCGTACTGCAGTTTAAGCACAGTTGTCATAGAGGTGGTTTTTTTCTCACATGATAACAACTAAACCGTGTGACAGCTGAGAAACTCTGACTGCAGAGGATGACTACAAGATGGATTTGAACGCTTTGGAAACAAGTTAGACCTCGTGATGAAATATTATTTGTCAAGCTTCTGTTTCTTTGGTAAGGAATAAAAATATGAAGCTGATATTGTTCTCTTTTTTACTACAGGATTGACTGTCTTGTTGGGGACAGTATTCCAGAAAAATAGATCTGTGTCTCAATCTGTCTTTATACTAAATCACAAATACGGTTTGCATTATGATAAATCTCAAGGTTGCAGTCAATCCAACCAATGGCAGTGTGACCACTTCCTGCCTGTAGATCTCAAAAAAATCTGGACTCACTTTGCAGATTTGGATGGTTTTGTTCAGTTGGGTTTAGTTCAGTTGGTAGATTTCATTGTCACTGAGGTCACGTCATTATTGAAATGCACATCAGTAAACAATGACAGCAGCATTCACTGTCACTCTGACATTAGAGCACTGCTTGTGTGCTTAGTTCACTTCGAAGTCTGTTGCTTGAAACTTTTCCATCCAGTTCAGTAAGAAACCACGACTACAAGCACTGTACGTAAGATTAATAGCTGATCAACCATGTGTCTGCAAGTCAGTACATAATGATTGTGTCTCTGGTTCTCAGTAAGCTTGTACTGACACCCTGTATGTCACGGCTGACGGCGGCACTTAGACTCACCTTTAAGGAGAGCTTGGCTACAAAAGTCTCAGTCACACTGATGACTCAGAATAATCAGTTTAGAATGAGTCTTAAAGATTTGTGTTGTCATGAACTGAACATCTGCAATAAAGGAGTCCTAAAAATGATTTTAGACCATGGAGCTTATGTATTAGTCATAATATGGCATTGAAGCATCCATGTCATTTGACAGTATAAAGGTGGGTGATAAATGTGCACCATCACTGTCATTCTCTCACAGTACTGTGCTAACCTGGAGATGTTTAAGTGGCGCTGAAATTAAAGTGTTATCTCTTTTTCTAGGGGCCGTCTGTATCTTCACAGTTCTACATACAGTTAATGACCCTGAGATACTGAAGACTCAGTGTCTCAGACGAGATATTGAAACAGAGAAAATTTCTGCTGCTGGAGTCTGAAAAGTTGGATTTTTCAAAATTTTCCATCACGTTTACAATGTCAGACACCTGCTATTCTAATTATTTACCATGCTTTTTCCTGCTTCAAGGCCTCCTGGATGCAATGTCTAATTTCCAACATGGAGGTGGGGGGGGGAATCCATGTGTGAAAGTGCTGAGTAACACCTCTAACCCTCTGAACCAGGCAAAGCTGCAGTTATGATTAAAGCAAGAGACGTCTCCTCGGTTAAGGTCATGCTTTCAAAAAGCGAGCCGCCATATTTGGGCAGCAACAGTATTGTTGTGAATACCCCTCCCTCATTCCCCTCTGAGACTTCTCAGCCTTGAATATGGTGATGATATTAATACTAATCGTAATATAGCCGGCAATAGATATAGGCTCTGCTGCTTTGAACTGTAAATGGGTTGTGTTTGGAGGAAGAGAGGCGATTAAGAGCTGCGAGACGGTATAAGATGGTAAATCTGGAGAAGCAGAGGCATTCCAACCCCCCCCACCATAAACAAATAATCCAGTGCTGCTTCTCAAACCCCCCTATGCCAACTCAAATCAGTTTGGATTAGGACAGAATACAGGGATGTTCCCTTTAATGTCACACAGAGACATAGAGAGAGAGGGTGCATCTTCCTCTTCCTCTTGTGCCCTCCCCCCCCCCCCGCCTCTCTACGGTGCGCTGTGTTTAGCCCTGCTTAGCCAAATGAGCTCCTAATAACTGCAGCGCTGAGCCCGTCTGCTGAGGAGTCGCTTATAATTGGAGGGCTTTCTCCTTTGCTTTAGAGAGGAAAGTATTAATGAAGGGGTGGGGTGGAAGGTGTGTGTCGAGGGTGGAGGGTGTGTACGTGCGTCTGTGAGTGTGTTTGTAAGGCGGAGTGAGTGAGCAAGTGGGTAAGTGGGTGACTGTGTGTGTGCAGAAGGTGGAGTGTGTAAGGGTGAGCTGTGTATGTGGAGGGTGTGTGTCCTTGAGAGTGTATTGGAACACTGTGTGCATGCTTTGCATATACCTTAAGTCGCACATATGTGTGTGTTTCCACCTGTGCTTCGTTCATATGGAAATGCGATCCAATGTCTTCATTTCATGCTGCAGCTCACCAACCAAACACCCTTGTGTTTTTTTTATGAACCTCTCGTTATCATTTTTTTTTTCATTTCTCTCCCTTCCACTCCTCTCTCCTGTTTAATCCTGCATGCTACCTGCAGTGTGAAGCTGCTTTGTGCTCCAACAATAGAGAATCTATATGGCTCATTTTGAGCATGCATGCCTTAAAGACCCTCAAATCCTTCATTTTGCTTTTTTTTCATCTGTCGTTATTACTCCCTGGAACCGTGGATAGAAAAGAAAAAAAAAACAGACTAACAAAGATGAAGAGGGCCACCTTGTTTGTCCGCTTAGGTAATTAATTTTCCTCCAATTAGAAGTGTTGACCAGTAAATGTGTGTGTGTCAGTCTAATAAGCGCAATGCACAAGTGTGAAGGTGTTAATTTGAACTGCCATTGGCATGTTGATAACAAGATCAGAGAGATCATGGTCCACCCTGTGATGTCAGACCTTATCACCTAATTGGTTGACAGAGTTTGAACTCTGACAGAGCAGTGTGATGGATGAGTGATGTGTGTGTATAAGAGGCAGAGATAGAACAAGGGGTTGTGGAGCCTTGAGGACTTATCACAGTTCTTTGGTCACTGACGGGATGGTACTTGTTGATAATCCTGTTCACTGCACAGGGTGCAGTGTTATAATGGATTGGCTTATATGCTGTAATATGAAATGTGTCCTCATCCTCACACACGTCTTCTAGAAGACCACACTGGTTCCTGATGTGTTGTTTTCAGAACATACATGTTGGCAGGTCTTGTTTTGTTGTTTGAAGGTCAGAGGTCAGCATCAAACTGACCCAGAGCTTGAATGAACCCCATCTGTATCAAACATGCTTGAAATGTACAACGTTATTGCTGATGTCAACAGTTGAAATCTGACTCTCTGCTGGAAGTTTTATCTACGCTTATTTTTAACGTAGAAAGTATCCACAATGAAATGAGGACTCAAATAAGTTTCACTTTTGCCTTTTCACACTCCAGCTCTTTCATTAGCCCTCAGGGTCTTTTAATCTATCTCTTTTGCTCTTTTTTTTTTTTTTTTTTAACAAATTCCCCATCCTAAGTTTCAGTTAGCCAATAAGTTTTTGTTGGTTGTGCCTGGGGAGAAATGAAGAGCAGGAGGATACCCCTCAACAACACACGTACATGAGTTTTGAATAATTACTTTCGTGTATTCACCAAAAAAGGTGTAAATTACGTTTAGGAAGGACACAGACTTCAACAAAAGATCTGAGAGTCCAAAGTATGTGAGCAAAGTTACTGAATGCTGAAAAGACAAGTCAGTGACAGGAGCACAGAAAGAAGTGCTTACTGTAATACAGTCTCCATTAATTCTCATAATACGTTCAAATTAAATTCTGGTGAAGTGCATTAAAACTTCTCTATACACATTATTTGACAAATCAAAACCAGATACAAATACAAAAATGAGCTATAAGCTAAATGCTGTCATGTCACTGTGGTATACTTTGGTACAAAGCATCAGGTTGGCTTAACTGATCAAGAACATGAGTGTACTTCACTGATGTCATTTCACAGAATTTCTGGGAAATGCTGTTCAAAGTGTTTTCAAGCACCACTTTGTTTTGTGTTTTAACCAAAATCTGTAGTCCAACAGTGCTTGAAGCATAATCAAGTTTAAATGTCAGACCTTTTAAGATCTTTACCCTTGCAACTTTCTCTATCGAAGGAAAAGTGAAAGTGAATTTTTAGGACATGTGTGTTTCAGTTAGCCAAACTCCATTCCCATGAATGCTGGAGTCAGGGTACTGCATCCAAGCTCTTGGTGCTTTATTGGGTGGCACCATTAAATACATACAGTGTGAATAGGAGTCAAACTGAAGAACATAAATAAAGGAATACAGTAAGCAAGATGCATAGTGAATTTATACGCTGCTACATCATGCATCTACCATGCATCTGCAGTGTAAGGCTTCAGGTGTGTGGTACAGCAGCTACTGGATACCATAATTCTAACATATAGAAATATGGCTTTATAAAAGATACATCACAAAATACTATCCAGATCAAGTTCTATGGTCGATGCTAAACTAATAGTTACAGAAAACGTTTCCAAAGGCATAAACAAAAGGAAGGATTATAACAGATGGTTATTCGTACCATTCAGCAAAAAATGTGGCTGCATACTGAAAACTGAAACGGCCAACTTCCTGTTCTGTGTCAAAGTGTATGTCAAACTAAAAGAAAACTAAAAGGCGCTGTAGGGGGCACTAATCCACCAAACCCGAAGACAGAACAGGGCTTCTCAAATCCGAACTGAACAGCAAGTCAGTCTGGACACAGCCCATATTAACAACTGCAGGTTACATGTAGCCCGCCAAAGCTGCCCATCCAGCCCGCAGAGTATGAATGACTTCAGAAAAATGACATCTAACATGACTCAGGCCCAGTTTGTCTGAGAGTGATTGCATATTAACTTGCCAACACTTGGCAACGAGCCAAAAAATCCAGAATTCGTAGTTCACCTGCTTTACAGAAACTTACTGAGACTCACTGAGCTTGTCTATTTGACACAAGAGTCTCACTTGAGTTCATTTTCATTGCCCAACTGTTGTATTGAGTCTCAAAGAGAGTATTTTTGTTTGCTTTGTGGGATCCTGAAGAGGGGTTTTTTGTTGAGATAAGGACTCATTCATTGGTAGCTGAACTGTGGGTTTTGCACTGAGCTCTATCTGCCTCCTTGACAGAGGTTTGACAGACATTTAGAAATGTGCTTACACTGAAGTAGACTCATAAAAATAACATTAATTGCTAAGAAAGTGAAAATATGAAACAATAATAGGCTAATTAGGCCTAAATCAATTTTAATTCATTCATTCATTCATTCATTCATCTTCTATACCCCTTGTATCCCTTTCGGGGTTGGGGGGGGCTGGAGCCTATCCCAGCTGTCAACGAGCGAGAGGCGGGGTACACCCTGAGCCGGTCGCCAGCCGACTGCAGGGCAACACACACACAAGCATTCACTCTCACATTCACACCTACGGGCAATTTAGAGTCACCAATTAACCTAATGAGCATGTTTTTTTGTCTGTGGGAGGAAGCCGGAGTGCCCGGAGAGAACCCACGCATGCACGGGAAGAACATGCAAACTTCACACAGAAAGGCCCCCGCCTGACCCCGGGATCGAACCGGGAACCTTCTTGCTGTGAGGCACGCGCACTACCTGCTGCGCCACCGTGCCGCCCTCAATTTTAATTATTATTTGAAAGTTTTAATTGAGCTTACTTCCATTGACATTGTTGTCCCGGCTATGCTAACTGCTGCAGAGACTGCTGTGTGTGTTGCTGCTCAGTTCACACACATTACACACATTAACATTACACCAGCGAATTTACTATCGGAAAGGGCCTTGTTTTCTCTTGTAGAATATTTCTACAACTAGTGTAAATGCAGTTGTAAGAATATGTTTGAGTCAGAAATAAATATGGACTGGTTGTCCATAACTGTCCTTTTCTGCCTTGATTTCATGGTAGCGGTGTGACATTAATTAACTTATTAAATGTTATTTTGTTATTTCCAATTGTTCTGGACCTCTAACCTTGACCTTTGAGTAATACGTTTGAATACACCAACACACTCCATTCTTCACACTCATATTATCAGCAGATTTTATCCTAAACCTGTATGGGTCCTGGTGCATGAGACAGACTCTAGATCAGGAAAGACTGTTATAGAAGATGGTGGGAGAGGACAGGAGTGGTGGAAAGTAAAGATTTATATCCAGCTTTAAGGACGATAGAAGGCTAAGTGTAGGTGATCAAAGTTAAATGCTAACTTCAAATGGATCAGTTCCTCTTATGAAGTTTTGTTTTGTTTCATTTGCAATTATCAGTTTACTGAAACTGGAAACTGTGTCATCCAATGTCCAGAAATACTGGGGCTCTTGGGACACACAGTAGTAAAATCGTTGCTGGTTAGCCATAACTTTAAGGTCAGATCTTTATTGCATAGCAAATAAAATAATGTAGACTACTAAAATATGATGAGCCAGATATAACAGCACAGGATCTGGGGTAGTGATTTCAAAAATTTGGGATATGAAATCATTCAATTGGGGGCACAACTTGACTAATCAGGATCTACAAGCCTTTGCTAATCTGGCCTTTTTTGGGGGGGAAGATTTCCTTCAAATGGTTCAGGGGAAAGACATAGTAATGTCACATGATATGAGTTTGAATTGTCGTCTCTGATGTAAGTGAATACGTCTGAATCCAGAGATAGAAATAGAGTGGAAATGGGCAGCTGAGAGCGTGTCTTAAAATCCTCACATAGAGTATCCCAATACTCCTGGTTTAATTGAGCTCACTGTAATCAAGGTTGGGAATGTGTGGCTACTGATGTCTGCATTTAAAATCTGAGATAGTGCTGGCCTTCTCTTGGCTTAGCTTGAAAAATCCCAGCTTAATGTATAAAACCCTGAATCCAGAAACTGACAACGGCTGAAGTGGTGATGGCTCACTGCAGAGGTATCTGAGCGATAGATGAGGACCGTAGTGCTTAGTACCTGGAAATCCTGCTCTAATGACATTCACCACGGAGACAGAAGGTCCTGAGCTGCCTAACCTTTTCACTGCAGTGAATAAAATGTTCAATGCCAAGACATTGACACCACATACAATAAGTTTGCCAGAGCAGTCTGAGTCCGGTGTGTTTAACAACAAATTAGTGTGGAAGTGACCGTTATTTAAAAACAGAAAGCCCGATGTTACATCTTTTGTTGAGTTGTGTACTTACATATTCAAAGCCAGAGAAATCCATCATTTTATTCAAGGTAACAGTGTGTTTCATTTGACTGCCTGCCAGTTACAACACAGGAAACACCAGGGGCCTAATGTATTGAAGACTTTCATACTGAACATACTGAAAGATTTGAAAAGTACGTACACACGCAAATGTCCACATGCAAAAAACTGCATGTGTGTGCCACTTCACCAAGGTGAAAACGTATATTATTTGGTGGTTTGTTCACTGGAATCAGCTACAAATGCAGATTGATGGAGTGGCAGTGTCACAATGTCAGTCAATGCAGCCAACTCAGAGACCTGCACAAATGGTCTGATATCAAAGTAGATGTCAAATTACACATTTACTACACAACATGCAACGTATTTTGAGTTCCCTTGTCCTAGCTGACTAGCTCTAGATAGTGTAGAGGAGGTGTAATCAGTCAGTTGCTGAGATTACAGCATGAGAGAAAGAGAGTTTGAGCTTAGTGTGTGTGTGTGGGTGAGTGTGACAGAGAGTCACAAGGTCACGTTCATAATGCCAAGCTGCTACAGAGGAAGTGTTCCCCTGAAAGGAAGCTGACCCAGAGAATAGAAAGAGCTGCCTAAAGAAAAGCCGCTATGTGGCAAAAAAAAGAAAAAAAGAAAAAAAAAGGGGTAAGACAAAATAAAACATGACAAACGAGAGAAAGAAACATCTTCTGCCGCAGTCTGTCTCTCATTGACGCTCACAATAAGGTCTCGGCTGTCTTTTGTTGTTTTCTCTGTCCCTCCTCTCTTTCTCTGTTTTCAGCGCTAATTTGATTTCTGGAAATCAGGGTTTTGTCTCGTCAAGTGACTGACAGTCTCCTTCTCCTTAATGAATGCCGAGAGGGAAAAAAAGATTGTGGCGGATAATGCTGCTCTCTCTCTTGCTCCCTCTCTTATATCGAGCTCCAATAATTAATTCACTCACATATCTGCAACATTAGTTCCAGAGGAGATAATTAAGGAAATGATTTTGGTATTGTTCCCCGGCATCTATCAAGACAACGTTGCTATCTGTTTTTAGAAAAGCTAGTAGTCACCATTACCGTATCTTTAAAGGGCAGTGATTTTGCGTTTGGTAATTGCATGACGGATTTCAAGCAATGCTATTAATTGAGTGGAGTAAGTATGCATTTATCTGTGTTTTATTCTCATCAAGTGTGTGTCGTTCCCGCATGTGAGTCTGTGAGAGGGAGATAGTATGGTGTGTATGTGTGTGTTTAAACAAATAAACTATCTCCGCGTCACATTCATTATCATCTTAAGTCATTTATTTTTCTGCTATCTGGCAGCAAACATTTGTGTGTTGAGTTCTTTGTCACGGGACACCATTCAGCTGTAGCGTTCGGCTGCGGCGCTGCTTTCATTGTGTCTGTATCTTGTTCATCATGCTAACGTCAACTGCTAACATGAAAGGCAACTTTTTATCAATATGCTCGGGCACCAGGCCAGATATTAAATTAAATGGATGGAGGAAGTGGAGATATGCTTTTTACCCTTCTTGTTCAAAAAATTTGGGGCATAATTTGAAGTTAATTTGAATGTGGGTGAGATTCAGCAGCAGCACGTGAACACATACCATTTTCAGATTAAATTGTTGCATTTTATTATAAATTCCTGTTGACATATGAGAACATGCAGAAGTTTTCAGAGCAGCCGTATCGTGGTGTTACCTCTTCTCTGAATTGAGATCACATTTATGCGTGTTTCTTCCTCTTAAAAATACTGTACGATGTTACAGCTTTTCCATCATTTCGTCCTCAGTTTGCTCCGCATGTGTTTCTGATTTTTTTTTTTTTTTTTTACCATTTATGGGCAGCAGAACCTTTTAAAACCTTATTAAAACCTTATAAAATGATCATGCCAAAATAGTTTTCTATTAACATGTTCAACAGAAATGGAGTAGCATTTGTGTTTTTGGTCAGTAGGTGAATTCATGTTCATTCACTCTCCTTTTAACCATATTTTGCTCTTGACTAGCTCCTGATGGAAATATCTTACTCTTTAGGGGCTACATGCCTCACTACACGCTAGTTTCTAACTTCCTTCGTTTTCCGAATGGTGGCAAAAAGTGGGCTTATTAAAGCTTTTTTGCTGGAAATAAGTAGAAACATTGATGAGAGCACAACTGCCAATGTTGCAACTTTTTTGAAACGTGTTGCTTTCAACTACAACAAGACTACACAGCGTATGTAGCAGAATATAAAGCATTTATGACGAATATGGAGCGCCGCCCTGGATTCACAGTGGGAATCTGCTGTGTGCTATTTCACTTGATTCCTCACATAAAGCGGCAAATCTTTATGGCTTTCTCTTAACAAAAAAAAAAAAAAAGTCTCTTTTAATACGGGGCCGTAGAGTTCAGAGTATTTTTCCCACCCATTGTAGCAGCTACAAGACCACAAAAGACGATGGGCTATCGTCAGATGAGAGAAGTCAAGGCAGCCAGGAAGTGCTACCTTGAATGAGCTGCTGCTTTTCTGCGGCTGGACAATAGCATGGGGAGCATCCTGTCGCAGCACGCTACGTCCAGTTATGCCAACACGCCAATACATCTTGCCACCGTTGATGTAGGTGTACATAGAAAACAACAAGGGCAGCTGTTCTGACCTACATTGTACAGTCTACATTTGTTGTGCATTCACAGGCAAGAGATGCTTATTCTGGTCTTCTTTTTTTGTCTTACTGATTTGTAAAATATTACAAAATGAACATCTCTATCTGAAATGCAAGCTCATACAGGCATGTGACTATTTGGTCTTCACATCTGTCACCTCACCAGCAACAACCCCCATGTCTGTACATTAACCTTTTAGTGTCATCTGAGGTTTGATGGCAGGCTAAACTATTGATGATTGATTTTTTAAGGATGAGATTATTTGCCATAGGGCAATAACTCTAAGCTCATCAGCTGTATTCTAATTGAGCCTAGGTGAATAAAAGTGGTCAATGGCAATATTTGCGTTTACAAAAAAAGAAAAAAAGAAAAAAAAAAAGTAAATAAGTATCTTTATCGGTGTGAAATCAACTGTATGTGAAATTTAAATAAAAAAGTAAATTATTTCCATATTTCCAAAAAAAAAAGGGTCCAGCTACAGTGTTTGAGGCCTTCAGTCTGTTTTAGAATTGCAAATTTCAAAAGCCCGTTACCAAGTAAATACAACTGAAATCGACATCATTGAACAGTGTTTTCACACTCAGAGGAATTTGGCACAGCACACTGAAATATTCAATGGCGTTAGTTTGAAGCAAAGACATCAGATTTTCTTTCTGAGTGACTGTACATTGATTCCATTTTACACAACGGCACACAGATAGTATTTACACCTGCACAGCTGAAACCTTGATTCATGCCACCTTGAGCTATAAAGATTTAAGATGAAAAGGAATTTCCTAGGAGTGTGATCTGCCAAATGAAAATCTGTATTCTGTAAATGACCTACCAATTGTAAATAAGCAATTCTGGTATAAAGTTCATGTCACAAGATGTTTCCTGGAGCAGTGCAGTTTGCATGCCATGTGCTCGTCTGTGCGTCTGATGGGGAGACAGGTATGGTGTTTGCTGAGGGTCAAAGTTCATGTTTGTAAAGTATGGAGTTACTTTAGCATGCATGCTTGCTATGCGGATAAAGGTGTTTGTGAATGTGCCTCTGTATTCACATTTGTCCCATGCATACTCTGCATATATGTGAATGTGTCTCTTATTTGTGCAAGTGTGTTTGTGTGTGTATTTGTGTGTGCATGTATGTGTGAGAAAGCAGGTGTGGGTTATATTTAGTACAAGGTGCGTTCCTTCACTCTGACGTCAGTCAACAGGACAATCGACCCAACCCTGATAACTAATGGCCTGTCAGTCACAGAGTCAAACCCCTCCCTCTTAGACAATAACCACCCCCTTCTTCAACATCACCTGCCTGATCGTGTGTGTATGCAAGCAATGCATGTGTGTGTGTGTGTGTGTGTGTGTGTGTGTGTGTGTGTGTGTGTGTGTGTGTGTGTGTGTGTGTGTGTACTGCATTAGTGTGTATACCCATGCTTTTGGCTGAGGTCTTTTGTAAACTCCAGTCACTCTGTTGTACAGCAGGTCAGATGGGCAGGCCTGATACACCATGTACACTGCAGACGACCTGTCTGTCAGGCCTTTCATATGCATTTGAAATTGATATGTTTTTCAAACATTATACTCTCACAACAGGTGTTTGCAGTGATCAGGGAGTTAGGATCATCATATTTAAACTAAGATGTCACTATTGGTGTTTTCAGATTCTGACTGTTTCTGTGCTCAGTGTTTGAGAAGTTATGTCTGTCATCTAGGCTACAAAATACTCCACAATGGAAAATCTTATGCTATGGTAAAGCTAAAGCTAACAAAAAGATGCAGTGGTTGTTTACATATAAGTAATGTCATGACAAACAGCTTTTCTTGCACAAGATGAATATTTGGCAGTTTCCACAAATAGTCCGAATGGAATAAGAGAGACAAAACATTTCAGTTATTGACAACATTAATAGACATAGATGATGTCCAACATCTGCACATTTCTAAACATTTATTCTTCATTTAAAAGCCCATCATATTACTCCTGACCACTTTTCAAAAATATGTTTTTCTCATGTGTTTGTCTGAAGCAAATGAAATCTGGTCTGGTATTGCGTTCACTGGCACTTCCACTTGCTGAGGAAACACTATCAAATCACTACTTAGTAGGCAGGATTAAGAATGGAGACCTGGTCTTCAGAGCTTTTGAACTATTTCGATACACTCATTAGAAATAGTAAGATAGATGCAGCTGTACAAGTTGTTGTAAGTCAACCAACTGAAGTGACAATCTAAAATGTCAGTCTGAACAAGGCAAGAAGAAGTCCTCAAAGTGCTCAGAAAAAAACAGACATTTTTCCATGACAGCTTGGAACTTCATCTGCTGAGGAAGACCACGTGATATGAAAGCAACAGAACATCTATTGACTGGACCTTGTGTCAAATAAAGCCATTGAGTGCCAAATGTATTAGATTTGGAAAATGCTTAAACTACCACATGCTACTGGAAATGTTGGTTAAGAGTCAACTTCTTCACTGCTCCTTCTCTGCATTTGATTTCAATGAAAAGGTTAACAGCTCCAATGTCAGTGCAGCAGCAGATAATGAGATGTCGGGGACTGTTCCAAGAAGCATGTTGCTGAGTTTATCAGTTCTAGCTTTGCTAAGTAAAACCTGAAACATGTAAAAAACACATTTTTAATTTCCTTCATTGTACGTGGAGCAGCTGTTTCCTCATACAAGAATCCTTAAAGTGACTTCAAGAGTAAAATTCAATCAGCCAGAGATGAGATGCTGCATTTCCTGCCCTAAAAAGACAGACCACTTTTAGATATCATATCAGAAGCATATTTTCGAATTCATATAGCATTTCTAAAAGTCTCTCTCTTTCTCTTGCTCTCAAACAAACAAACACACACCCACTCGCACACAGTGTTTGCTCTCTCTACAGCTCCAGGTGAAACAGGTCTGACATTTGAGACCAGGTGCAGCAGAGAGGAAGGGAACGAGGAGGTTAGCTGTGTTTTCTTTCTTCAGCACGCCAGCAAACCAATAAATCAGCTTCCTCTGTCTTTTACCCACCTCCAAACATGTTATCACGTTTTTACATGACACGCTTTGATTTTAGGCCCACAATCTGTAAGAACAAATGCTGTGATTGTCTGACTGTGTCTTTTGAAGTGGTTCAAGTTAATCCCATTACTTTGATCTGTTGATATTAAAGTTATTATGGAAATGACTGAGGAGAAAATGTTTTATGATAAGCACTTAAACCTACGGCTATCGTGAGGTTCTTTCTTTTTTTTATTGTCTACTAGCCACAGCAGCAAGTTGGTTCAGAACCAAATATCTTGTCAAAGTAGTTTTACAATAGATCAGACTGACTGAAAACACACTGGCGTCCTGCCAAAATAGCTGGCAGGTGACTTCCAGCCACAGGCAGAATTACCAGCATCTGAGCTGCGATAATGTCAGTTTCCAACCAACTGCCCTGAGGGAGGAGCAACAATGCAGCAGGTGTGTTAAAAATGGGACTTGATTAGTTGTTCTTTGCATCCAGCTGTCACGCGTATTTTTGAACTTTATGCAATGTCACAAAAATGCAAATGAAGTGACTTTTCACCAGCTAAATTGAAGCAAACACCTTGTTCTGGATTTTGACCCAGAAAATGATTGTGTAGTCAGTGTTCAATTTCATTTCAATCCAGTGTATTTATAGGGCGGCAAATCACAATAAATGTTGCCTGAAGGTCTAGACAATGCTCTTTAATGCACAGAGATCCAACTTTTCCCCCATGAGCAAGCAATTGGTCAGGAGCAACTTCCTTTTCAAAGGCAGAAACCTTGATCAGAACCAGGTCTGGGTGGCCTCCACCTGCTTTAGACAGAGATGTGCAATGTGCCCCAGCTGAAAAGAACACCAGCAACAGCAAAAAACAGAAATAATACGCGCCCTGTTTCGATTCCATAGAGAACCATATCATATCCAACATGTCCTCATACCAAAATGGCTGAATAGATCAACTGCCATTGACTCCTAAAACATCATTTATGACCATTACAGAGAACCAATGATAGGCTCGTGCTTTTTTGAAAATGATATGAATTTGTAGTAAAAGGGTGCAGGGAGTTCATCACTTCACTTCTGTTTGAAGCTTGAGCCATTTTTGAGCCATTTGCTGTTACAACTGGAGTCAAGTCTGAATGGGTCTCTGCTGAGAACCACTCAACTGTTTAACATCACTTTTCATCTGTAATCAGCGTAAGTCAGCTGTTAATGCGTGCTGTAGTCTTTGTTAATATTGCACTTTTAACAGATGATCGTCAGCAGTTGATTAGTGAGATTTGTCCAGTCAGAGCAAAGCTAAATCATTATGTCCTCTCAGTTCATAGCATAACTTTATGATGCCAAAAGTCTAATATTTTCAGTTACATTTGTAAAGCAGGATGTTTTTGTGACAGTTTTTCCCTTTTAGCTCTGATTTCAAGCATTGCTATTGACAAAACAATTCATTGGATTATTTTTTGACATTTTGACTTCATCTGAAACACCTGAAACAGACACATTTTCACTTGTGAATTAGATGTAGGTCTATTATTCTGAACAAAAGACACAAATGAAAAGAGTGGAGAATGGCAAGATAAATACCAATAAATAAACACTAATAACAAATATTCTTTACATCATTTGTCCTTCCATTCCTTGTACAGTAATGTGCTGTTTATCATAACCTGCAGTATTTGTATTGCCTGCACTTCACTAACAAAGTAAAGTAAAGATGAACAGATGATTGGACAGATCCGCAGTTTAGTTTATGTGCTGTAGCTATTAATGGAAAATCAAAGCATCCTGTCCTCTCTTAAAATGATGATTTGATTAACCTCGGGCCAACTTCTGAGAGCAGGAGTTATCAAACAGTAAATCAAAGCACATAAAAAAATTGAGAAACACTATGGAGACATGCACATGTTCACAAGAAAAGATAAATGGATTTTCTGGCACTTGGCCTGTACAGTGTGTACTCTCCCTCTTTTTATCTCTCTCTGTTCAGTCAGTCTCAGTGTGTGTGTGTGTGTGTGTGTGTGTGTGTGTGTGTGTGTGATTAAAAGGTCGTCTTGTCACACCTGTGAGGATCTTTTGCCTACTGCAGGCAACACATCTCTTACACACCTTTCTTGGCCCTTGGCCACCTCCACATGAGGGAGATTCCTGTCTCTCTCTCTCTCTCTCTCTCTCTCTCTCTCTCTCTCTCTCTCTC
>JBBMOE010000026.1:8059731-8087160 GCA_037975065.1 Chaetodon trifasciatus | reverse complement strand
GTACACATGGATCAGTAGATACAGTGTCTGTCTAGAATCACCCTGTGGAGCCTGATTCATGTGAAGCTGTGCACAGTACTTCAGTCTGGAGTTATTCTTCTTCTGCCAGGAGCTCACACAGTTGGTGAACAGATTTTTAATAATAGTAGTAACTTTCATTATTTTTTATCATTATTTTATATTTATTTGTAAGAGTCATCAACAAAATAACACAGAAACTGTAAAGTATTTACTTTGAGGAAAATAGATCAATATCAAACACAACAATACCGTACAAGGTGAAACTGTTTATAATATACTCAACATTTCACAGTTTGTGAGACTTTTTCCTCCATCAGGAGCAATTTTTGTACATAATAATCTCCCATTTTTGTATGAGTGTAACTGAATGTATTTTCATCCATCAATGCTGATATGATTGATAACCATCAGCAGCAGAGGTGTGGATCGATGAAGACTTTTGGACAACAATATGAGTGTGCAATCTTGTTTTTAAACATTATGAATTGCTCTCTCCAGACAGGCGTCTTCCCCACCGCTTTTAAAACAGCTGTGATGAAGCCCCTTCTGAAGAAGAGCACTTTAGACCCTAACATTCTTGATAACTACCGACCTGTATCCAACTTACCCTTTTTAAGTAAAATTTTAGAAAAACTGATTTTTAACCAAGTTAATGACTTTTTAAACAGAAACAACATCATAGAGAAACATCAGTCTGGTTTCAGGATGAACCACAGTACCAAGACAGCACTTTTAAAGATTTTAAATGACATCAGGTGGAACTTAGATAACAAGAAACTCACAGTCTTGGTTCTACTGGATCTAAATGAAATGATTGTTTCTGTGTACGTGCTTTGGTTTTGATTTCAATATTTAGTCTGAATATGCCCCAGACATTTTGACTTGGCTGTTTCCTTCATACTAAAGTCCAGATATTTACAGATTTGTTGATTTGTGATACAATTTCAGCTTAGCTTGAATGTGTTTTGTAACGGGTGTAGAGTGAACCCAATAGCAGCACAAGTGAACCAGGTAGTAGTATTAACAGTCTTTATTCAGCAGGTAAATGCAGGAAGAAAGTTAACCACAAGATGATCAGAGTAGAGCAGGCGGGTATGGCAGGATTTAAACCCGGGTCTCCCGTGTGACAGGCAGGAAAGTTACCACAAGACCAATGGGGCAGGCAGGGAATGCAGAGGGGCTCGTGAGCAGATAATTATCCACAGTTCTCAAAAGGCTCAACGAGTGTGTTGGAGGGGAAATAGCGCTAACTCACTGCAGTTGGAAGCTTTCCTGGAAGGCGGTTCTGATGAGGGCTGGGAGTAGATCCGAACCTAGAGATGGAGTCGGCAAGGCTGACGGCACCAGAGGAGAGGAGCTGGTGAGGAGAACTGATGCAGTGGGTCTACAGGTTGAACAGGAACAGGATGAGTGCCAACCAGCCACAGGCAGATGAGGAACAGAAAGCAGGCAGGCAAAACTCGTAGTTGGGAACAGAAGTCTGATGGATTTACCGGGGCTGAGACATGAAGCAAAGGTCGGAGGCGAGTCAGGTTGATACCAGGTAAGCAGTCCGGGAACAAGTGCTGGAGAGTCAGGCATGAGAGCGAAGACACCCGACATCAGACATCTCCCCTCAACATCCTGGACATGTGGGGGCAAGATGCAGGTCCCTCGACGAGCAGACTCATTGGCTGGCTGGTCGGGGTGTTGCTGATGAAAGTTGGCCACGAGATTGGGGTCCACAATATGGTGAGCAGGAACCCAGGACCTCTCTTCAGGACCGTAATCCTCCCAGTCCACAAGGTATTGGAGACCTCTACCCCGTTGACGAGAGCGGATCAGGCGATGCACTGCATACACTGGACCACCATCGACCACTTGTGGAGGGGGAGGTGGTGGTGTCGCAGGGACCAAGGGACTGTTGTGGACTGGCTTAATCTTGGACACATGAAAGGTAGGGTGAACTCTCATGGAACGCGGGAGCTTCAACCGGACTGCCACTGGATTGATGACTTTCTGGATCGTGAAAGGCGCAATGAACTTAGGTGCCATCTTTTTGGATTCCACTCGGAGAGGTAAGTCTTGGGTGGAGAGCCAAACTTGCTGACCTACTTGGTAGGTAGGTGCAGTAGTACGGCGGTGGTTGGCAGTGGCAGCATAGCGACCCACAGAACGAAGAAGGGTGGAGCGAGCTTGGAGCCATGTTCTGCGGCAGCGACGGACAAAGGCTTGGACAGACGGACAGGAAATCTCCTTCTCTTGGGCTGGGAACAGTGGTGGTTGATAGCCATATGCACACTGAAATGGAGAGAGGCCGGTGGCAGAGTAGACGAGGGAGTTGTGAGCATATTCGACCCACAATTGTTGTGACGACCAGGAGGAGGGGTTTTGGGAGGCCATGCACCGCAGGGCTGTTTCCAGTTCTTGGTTCATGTGCTCAGTTTGTCCATTGGTCTGGGGGTGGAATCCAGAGGACAGACTGGCGGTGGCATCCAGCAGACTGCAGAACTCCCTCCAGAACACAGAAGAAAACTGAGGACCACGGTCCGACACTACATCAACAGGGAGGCCGTGTAGGCGGAATACATGGAGCAGCACCAACTGAGCAGTCTCCTTAGCAGTGGGGAGCTTGGGCAGAGGAACAAAGTGGACCATCTTGCTGAAACAGTCCACGATGGTCAGGATGACAGTGTGGCCGTCAGAGGTGGGAAGACCAGTGACAAAATCCAAGGATATGTGAGACCATGGGTGGTGAAGAACAGGAAGAGGTTGAAGCAGCCCAGCAGGAGGCCGGCGGGAGGTCTTGTGTTGACTACAAGTAGGACAGGCTTTGATGAATTCCTGGACATCCTCCTGCAAGGTGGGCCACCAGAAACATTGGAGGAGGGCATGCCGTGTCCGTTGAACACCAGGGTGGCAGGAGAGCTTGGAGGAGAGGGCCCATAGTAGCACATCTGACCTCAAGGCTGGGGGGATGAAAAGGCAGTTTGGTGGGCACGAGCTGGGACCCGGCTTTCCTTCTGTGTCTGCTCTCACCCTCTCCTCTATGTCCCAGGTCAACGTGGCAACAAGGCAGGATGTAGGGAGGATGGGCTCAGGTCTATCAACTGAATCCTCTCTCCTCAGGAACTGACGGGAAAGGGCGTCGGGCTTGGCATTGCAGGACCCCGGACAGTAAGAGAGAACAAAGTTGAAACGGGCAAAGAACAGAGACCAGCGGGCCTGGCGAGAGTTCAGTCTTTTAGCGAAGCGTATGTATTCCAAATTCTTGTGATCTGTCCACACAAGAAAAGGCTCCTTGGTGCCCTCCAACCAATGGCGCCATTCCTCTAGGGCCATCTTAACTGCCAACAATTCCCCGTTACCAATGTCATAATTCTTCTCAGCAGAGGACAGGCGTCGAGAGAAGAAGGCACAGGGATGGAGCTTTTGGTCAGTGCCAGAGCGCTGAGACAAGATGGCCCCCACCCCAACATCTGAGGCATCCACCTCGACCACAAACTGTCGTTCAGAGTCAGGCACCTGGAGGATGGGTGATGAGGTGAACCGATCTTTGAGGGTCTGGAAGGCTGCTGCAGCTGGAGGTGACCACTGGAAGGGCACTTTGGAAGAGGTTGGGGTGGTGAGAGGGGCTGCCACAGAGCTGTAGTTGTGGATGAAGCGACGGTAAAAGTTGGCGAACCCCAGGAAATGCTGAAGCTGTTTGCGGTTGTCAGGAACAGGCCAGGAGGTGGCAGCTGAGACCTTGACTTGGTCCATCTGGATGTTGCCTTGTGCCACAATGTTCTCCAGAAAAGACACTGAAGAGACATGAAACTCACATTTTTCTGCTTTTACATACAGGGAGTTCTCTAGGAGGCGCTGGAGGACAGACTGGACATGGTGAATGTGTTGCTCTTTGGTCTGGTATAAGATGAGTATATCATCAAGATACACAAAGACATATAGGTTGAGCATGTCTCGGAGCACATCGTTTATCAATGCCTGGAAGACAGCAGGGGCATTGGTGAGGCCGAATGGCATTACGAGGTATTCGTAGTGTCCAGTTGGGGTGTTGAATGCTGTCTTCCACTCATCTCCTTCTCGGATGCGGACGAGGTGGGAGGCGTTACGCAGATCAAGTTTGGAGAAAGTGGTGGCCCCCTGGAGCAGTTCAAAGGCAGTGGAGATGAGTGGCAGTGGGTAGCAGTTCTTTATAGTGATATCATTTCGTCCTCGGTAGTCGATGCAGGGTCTCAATGTCTTGTCCTTCTTTTCAACAAAGAGAAACCCTGCTCCAGCAGGAGATGAAGAAGGACGAATGATGCCCGCGGCCAGGGAGTCGTTGACGTAGGTCTCCATGGCTTTTCTCTCGGGCTCCAACAGAGAGTAGAGGCGCCGCTTGGAAGGTGACGTACCAGGCAGGAGATCTATGGCGCAGTCATAGGGGCTGTGTGGGGGCAGAGACGTGGCTCTGGCTTTGCTGAAGACCTGGTGGAAATCATGGTACACAGGGGCACCCCGGTGAGGTCAGGTGGAACGCTGGAGCTTGAGGAGTGAAGCGGAGGCGAGGCTTGCTGCAGGCACCTCTGATGACAGGAGGAGCAACCAGAAAGCAACAGGTGAACAGGAGAGGTCTGATGCGTGACGGTGCCCAAGATATGTCCATCTAAGGCTCTAGCAGGAACCGGATGAGGCAAAGGAACCTGCTCGAGCCCCAGCTGAAGGATCACCTCCTCATCAATGATACAGGCATCGGCCCCAGAGTCAATGAAGGTAGCCAAGGTGTGAGGGCCATCTGGAAGGAGGAGGCAGCCTCGGAACAGAGGTCTCTGGCTTTGGGGAGGTGACAGGGCAGTTGAGCTCACCAGGGTCTCCCCAACTACTGGTGAGCTCTGGCTTTTGCTGGACAGCTGGAGTCCTGCTGCCCCACAATAGAGGCAGAGATTGGACTTGCGGCGGCGCTCCTTCTTTTCCAGGGAGAGGGAGGTGCGACCCAATTGCATGGGCTCAGAATCCCCAATCTGCTGACCCAATGAGGCGGAGTTAACTGCAGCAGCACCTCCACGAGAGCGAGGCGGAAGAGAACGTTGGGTTCCCCCTTGACGCTTCTCTCGTCGACGAGCCTGGATCCAAAGGTCGATGTGGATGGCTAAATCAGTCACCCCGTCCAAGGTGATGGGGCTGTCATGTGAAACCAGTTCATCTTTAATGTAGTCAGCCAAACTATGGACAAAGGCATCACAGAGGGCTGAGCTGTTCCAACTGCTTTGGCTGGCTCTGGTGCGGAAATCAATGGAGTAATCTGCCACTGTTTGCTCGCCTTGTTTCAGTCCCATCAGCTCCCTTGCAGACTCAAAACCACAATCCTCGAAGCCAAAAACCTTGCGCAGCTCAGCAGCAAACAGGTCAAAGGAAGCACAGGCTGGAGACCGCCTCTCCCACTCAGCTGTTCCCCATAGTCGAGCTCTGCCCGTCAGGTGGTTGATGACCAATGCTACCTTCGCTGGTTCAGTGGCGAAGGTGCAGGGCTGCAGGGTAAACAGGAGAGAGCAGTTGGTGGGGAAGGGGCCACAAGTCTCTCAATCGCCATCGTAATGCTCTGGGGTTCCCACCCGGGGCTCAGGAGCATCTCTGGGAGGAGAGGAGGCTGGTACAGGTGCAGGAGCAGGAGCCGAAGCTGAGCAGAGGAGGTGGCAAATCCAGCGGATGAAGCGAGCTGGGAAAGTTGGGCAGCTAACTGTTGCATCTGTCCGGCTAACGCTGCTAGTGCTTGTCCCTGAGCCTCAGCAGCCTGTCTGGCTTCAGCAGCAGACGCAGTCATCATGGCTTCATGTTGCTGCAGGACGCCCTCAATTGTCTCGAGGCAAATAAGTGGTGTGGGGTTGTGTGCTGGGTCCATAGCTGGTCAGATTGTACTGTAACGGGTGTAGAATGAACACAATAGCAGCACAAATGAATCACGTAGTAATATAAACAGTCTTTATTCAGCAGGTAAATGCAGGAAGAAAGTTAACCACAAGATGCATCAGAGTAGAGCAGGTGGGTATGGCAGGATTCGAACCCGGGTCCCCCGGAAAAAAGGCTCAACGAGTGTGTTGGAGGGGAAATAGCGCTAACTCACTGCAGTTGGAAGCTTTCCTGGAAGGTGGTTCTGATGAGGGCTGGGAGTGGATCCGAACCTAGAGATAGAGTCGGCGAGGCTGACGGCACCAGAGGAGAGGAGCTGGTGAGGAGAAGCTGACGCAGTGGGTCTACAGGTTGAACAGGAACAGGATGAGTGCCAAACAGCCACAGGCAGACGAGGAACAGAAAGCAGGCAGGCAAAACTTGTAGTTGGGAACAGAAGGCTGATGGATTTACTGGGGCTGAGACGTGAAGCAAAGGTCGGAGGCGAGTCAGGTTGATACCAGGTAAGCAGTCCGGGAACAAGTGCTGGAGAGTCAGGCATGAGAGCAAAGACAATCTGGCAAAGAGTGAGCACTGAGTGAAAGCTGTATATAAACTGGCTTGATTGGAGATGGTGAGCAGGTGACAGCAGCAGGTGGAAGCAGTAAAGCTGATGAGGGGTGTACCTGAGCAGCAGAGCAGGAGAGGGGGAGAGCAGACTGTGAATGTGTTTATCTGATGACAGTCCAAGTAGTCCTTATTATTCAAATCATATTATCTTAAAGAAAAACAGAACTTGGAAAAACAAATCAAACAGTTGAATTTAGATTTAAAAACATTCACGCTCTCACATTTGAAAGAAGAAAATGATTCTGCAACAAAATGTCTCAGTGTCTTTTTAATGAATTTTCAGCCCACAGTGAAAATAGAGCCATTGTCTCTATATGTGTCCCTGTGCTTCTCTTCACCATGTTTACTGATTAATCTGTCATCCATCAATATCATCTCATCTCCGCCCAGTAAACAGAGGTATCAGTGATGGATCAGCCTGATTTATATCAAGAGTCAAGACCTTATCAATGAGGTTAAACACACTAATGTGGCTCTAGAGTGTGGGCAAACAAATGTGTGTGTGTGTGTGTGTGTATTTGTACTTGTAACTGCAGACCAAGTTTTTTTACCAACAAAGTAGGGACATTTGGCCAGTCCTCACAATTTCAGAGGGCTGTTGGAGGGTTAAGACTTAGTTTTATAGGTTAGGTTAGAATTAAAATGTCACCAGTAGCAGGTACAGTTCAGTCTGCACCTGATCAACTAACACAAGATAAAACACATTAATGTTTACACACATCCATACATGCAGAAATACTAACTCACCAAGTGAACCAGCTTCAGTGCTTTAATCTTTAATTCTTTTCCTGGCCCATAGTGAAGAAATCACCAGTAATTTACTAAGTGACCTTGTGTGTCAGAAATCTGAACATCTGATTAAGTTCTTAAAAATGATGAACAACCTCACCTCATTTTGGGCTGTTGAGAGGAAAAAAAATGCACTTGAGTCATTTGCAAAGACACAAGAAAGACTTTATGGGGCACACTGAGACTATTTTGACTGCATCAGTTTGGTATCTTGGTGCCTTGTTGTGTGCCCCAACAAAAGGAAAAGAGGTATTGTGTTGATGCTAATCCAGCAGTGCACAGCAATCTTACTGCCAAGAATGAGTGCATCTTGAGCCACCACTTTATATGGGGAAGGCACATTTATGATACCCCCCCCCCAAAAAAAAAAAAAAAAATCACATAAAACCCTTTATTATGTTTTATTCCTCTTTAAACTTAAATTCTGTTTTTGAACCAGATGACCTGATCATGCAGACAAAGGTTGTATTCTGATAGTATTAATGACACGTAGATATAATTGGGGACTATTAGTAGCGCTCAGGTCTCTATAGATATCTGGGGGCAACAGGTATTTGTTCTATCAACACAGTCTAAAGCCAGCCAATACTTCATGTAGTATTGCTGTCACGTGTATCCTACATCCATCTGGATTGTTGTTTGTCCAACGTCCTCAGAAATAAAGGTTTGGATGCCTGTTACGAGAAAGTGGAGGGTGACAGCAAGCTGGTCTGCTGAACTGAGTCACTGACTGACTCACTGTGTGTGTGTAGTGGTGTATTATCTGTGTGCTGATCCAACAGAAAAAAATCATCAAATGTCCTGAACATGATAAAATACTGGTGGTGTTTCTCACCAGTATGTGTCCTGTATTTGTAAAGAGAAACATACTCGCCATTGTCACAACATGCTCGATTTAGTGGCTTTACTAATCTCTGTACACAGATATCATCATATGAATGCAGAATCAGGAGGAAAAAGACAAGATTTTGTTATCAGAAGCAGAGAGTAGCTAAAATAGCTAATAAATTGCTATTCCAACTGTAAACAATGACTGGCACACTGAAGATATTCTGTACTCTGATATTCGTTATTTGGATATCAACTGTCTACACCGGAAGCTCCAAAACATTGGCCATTGCCCCCAGAGGCTAAATCACTGCTTTCAAGATCGGAGGTCTTAATCAACCATTTCCAGCCTAACTGGAGTGATGCTGCACACTGCCAAACCATAATTACATATGACAGATCCTCTGGTTAAATTTTATGCAGCCAGCACCAGACTTTTGTAAAACTGCCCAGCATGTCCATCCAAACTGTGGCAAAGGCTCTGCACATCTTTTTATCAAGAAGCAAATTAAAAGTGCACCAGGTCAGCCTTGACTGCAATCTGCTGGATTCACAAAAATAGCACCATTACCTCTTACTCACCCCAATTTACAACAAGAGTTTGAAACTACCATTTGGGCTCAGTGGTGCAGCTCCTTTGGATTCATAACTGATGTTTCTTTCAATAAACACCCAATTATTTGGACTACATTCATTTAGCCTGAACTATGTTGGTCTAAATATGGAACAAATAGTTGAAAACTATTTCTAGGGTAAAAGAATTATGGATCCCATCTTTTATACTCTGGAATTTCATCACAGTGTGTATTATTACCCACTGCAGCCAACTACAGGTCAGATTTGCCTGTGATGTGAGTGGTCCAGTGTCAGTTCAGTTGGAAAAAGAGTTACTAAAATAATCAAACTGACATTACTCAAGGCAAGCGACATCAGCTGGAAACCTGAATATATTCAACAAATTCTTCAATCTTTGAATGAAGCAAAAGAATATTTCAGTTCATAGAAATGGATTAGTCAGGAACTCACCACTGGTCAATATCTGCTGGAGTAAAGGATTGCTGAACACACTTTGTCATGTTGCTTTGTAAAGGATGGTCTCATTTTTTTGTAGACTAGAAATAAATAAAGAAACATTAAAGCACTTTATATTTAACCAGCTTTTAAAGAGTCTGCATTTTTCATATGCATTTTTAAAGCAGCATTAATTTAAGATAATGTGAATGTACTGGCAAATGCTGGCAGACACCAAACAACATTAGCAACATTTTTTTGGAATTGTGTTCATGGCCTTGGATGAATGTATGTATGTTCACTTGCTTTAGGTCTCCACACACTCCTGTGTAAATGTATGCTCTTTAGCTGCAAGATTCCATGTTCTTCACCCGCTAGTCACTCACTTTACTGTTATTTGAGGGTGGGCAGGTAGAGTACTGCACAGTGCCTTTATCAGAGATTTTTGATGGAAACAGCTGCCTGCTAGGATTCATTGATGTGAACTAAAACAGTTAAATTGAAGACTTGGAAAAACAAAACGATGAGCTGACAGATTAAAACGCTCCATAGATGGAATCCTTTGGGAAACTGCAGTCAAGTGATAGTTGTCTTTGGATTTGTCACTACAAGCGACCCCTTTCACATTACATGTACTCTTTTAACCCTGTTGTAAATAATACAAACACAAGCAATTGTTTTTTTTTAACTTCCTTACTTAAATTTGTCACTATAAGACAAAATGTTGCCCTGAGGCACTGCAGATTTTCTGTCTCCTGAGGAGAAAAACAGGAGGAATTTCAGCAGCTGATGCTGGAGCTGCAGAAACCCTGATCTGCTTTTTAATGTTAACAGCCCTGTCTAAACAAAAATGCTGGAAGCTCACATGTAAAGAAACAGAAGCAGTTACTGTGATCTAAATGATCCTGAAAAGCAGCAGGCAGTACAGTATAATGTACACACACACATGCACACACAATAAAATGAACTATAAATCCACCTTTTTTTAACAAATTGTAAGTGGTGAAAAAAGACATAAAATCAAATAGCTGTGCAGAATGGACTAAATGTTAAGCTCACTTACATCTAACACTTTTCTTCCTGGCAAATTCAGTCAAAAACATTCTTTAGCCTCCCAGCAGCACTCATAATGTGCGATGGCAATAAATGCACTGATTCAATATCAGTCCTTATTGGCAAGACGTGTTTATTTCATCCATCTCTCCTGATTGCTTACACACATCATGCTTATCCTCTTTCTGAAGCATGACTTTACTAGAAAGCTTCTGATAAAGGATCAACAATAGGGAAGCTTAAATTCACATCCAGCTTTTTCACCGTCCTCTTTACACTTTACACATAATTGTTGCAGCAGATTTCAGTCTCATTCGTTCCCTCTGTCCTTTTTAATATTACACATATTTTCAGGGGTTACAGTGCAGACAAAAATAAAATATCTCATGTACAGTGGATAAATTGACATACCTCACATTTTCCTTGAAAGTTGCTTGGCATGCTGAAAATCTCCCTGTTGTGGCTCAAATTGCAGATGTAGCCCGAAAGAATATAGAAATAAATGTAAATTTGTGTGTGTGCGTGTGGGTGTGTGTGTGTGTGTGTGTGTGTGTGCCTGAGGAAGGATCTGTCCTTTGATTCCAGGGTGAGACGGTTGCATTTCAACGCGGCAGCTAAAATTGCAGCGGTTGACTAAATATGGATGTGCAGTCGCGACATTAAAGAGGGAGACATAATTGAAGAACATAACTACAGGACATCCCAGAATAAGGTGGGGTGATGGTTGTCGCAGTGACGAATCGGTCTCAAGATGGGGTTGGGGGAGTCCTGCTCCTCTTTCTCTCCCTCTGTCGCCCCGTAATTTTCATGTCAGTCTGCTTCCTCCTGGATTTCTCTCTCACGCTAGGAGGCTTCCCATCACACATACACACACATGCATGTTCATAGGAAGCTGAAACTGCATCCAGATTGAGTCCAGCATTTAGCTTCGAGGTTGGATTGTTGTTGTTTGTGCTTTTTTCGTTTAAGCAGAACAGCTGTATCTTTCACACATTTTCACTTGCAAATCAGATATATTCATTTGAATTTGAACAAAAAAGAAATCACAGCTGTAGCACACATTGTCTTTTATCTTAACCTGCAGCATTTCTATTACGCACATTTGTGCAAATAGAAATGAGCAGAAGATTCCATTGTTTACATACTGTAGTTATTAATGGAAAATCAGAGCACCCTGTCCTCTCTGATAATTTGATTCACGTCAGGCCGACTCCTGAGAGCATGACGTATTAAACTGTAAATCAAGCAGTGCGTGCATGTGTTTGTGAGTGTGTGCATGTGTGGTAAAATAGTGAGAGATTATGGATGTGTATACATCGCTGCAAGGTTGTGTTCATATTTCTGTAATCTAAAGTTTGATGATCTTATGGAGGTAAGATGATACAGCACGTCGTCCATAACTCCTGTGTGTGTCTTATCAGTTGTATTCATCCTGCATACATCAGATCATGTCAAAAGCTTAGATTTCCTGATCATGGGAACAGTTGGTTTTTGTTGGTAAAACATGCACATCACAAGGACTTCAGATAGGGAAAGTATATCTGTTAGGAGTAGAGTATCATAAAAGTAAAAATCCTTAGTCTCAGCTCAAACTGTAAAGGAAGCCAGGATGTGTTCAATAGATGACGACACCTGAAGCAGCTTTCTGCACTGCTGTACTGAGACAAATAATGTGATTACATACTGAAGAAAACTCTTTCTACATCTGCATGACGACCTCTCTTCAGGTTGTTGTGTTTTCATCATGATCTAGGTGTGGCAGAGCTCCACTAAATAGGAGGATGGCTCCTCCAGTCTGCACGTCTCAGTGTCTTTGGGCAAGATACAGAACTCCAAATGTGTGTATGAATGTGTCATGTGTTGCATAAAGTGCTTTGAGTGGTCGGTAGACTACAAAAGCACTATGTAAATGAATCCTATTTACCATTTCATGCTTTAAAATGGAATATTAGATTTCGCACAGGGTTTTTTTTTAATGTGATGTACTTGAGAGAATTGCACACCTGGCACCAAGAAGTACCAAAAAATGCTAAATTTCAGAGCCTATCTTCCTGTCACAGGGAAAGAATCTTATACAGATACAGTTCAGATAAAGTTTAAGCGAAATAGATTTGCTATTAGACATGTAAGGATGATTGAATTAAATGTCATTCAGCACAACTGGCAATGTGACAATGACAAATACTCTACTAATACTAATACTTTCATTTCAAGAATGAAAAGTCAACACCATATGACACTAGGATATTTTGTTCTATGTAATCTATTTTGTGCCATGCCATATAAACGCAACATTCATTCATTCATTCATTCATCTTCTATACCCGCCTTATCCCTTTCGGGGTTACGGGGGGCTGGAGCCTATCCCAGCTGTCAACGGGCGAGAGGCGGGGTACACCCTGGACCGGTTGCCAGTCGATCGCAGGGCAACATATAGAGACAGAAAAAACATTCACTCTCACACTCACACCTAAGAGCAATCTTAGAGTAACCAATTAACCTTCGTGCTGTGAGGCACGCGCACTACCTGCTGCGCCACCGTGCCGCCCCTAAACGCAACATGTATATCAGAATCGCAACTCTACACAAATATAACTAAATCCACATGTGAGGTTCACCAATTCTAAAATATATAAATAAATACTAACATACACAAGTTGCACTGCTGCATTTCAAAGGCAAATGTTAGATTAAAGAACTTGAAGTTGGATGTACTGTATAATTGTTGTAATTGTGAAATAGTTTGACAGTTTTTTCTAAATAGGGTGCTTATTTGGAAAAAGGACAATGATTTTAATGCTTGTGTTATAATCGAGAGGTTTACCACTGCATCAGTCATCTCATCTAAATCCTGCACTGCTATTAGAGTAGCTAATTTAAGTGAAACCACACACACACACACACACAAAAAACATCCAAAAATAAGGTGTGCATAGAGAAAATTGGAAAGGGCAGTCATTTCCACTGTCTAAGTTGGAAGATGATGATGCTATCAAATAGCCCTGTAAACCAGAGAAGGGTGGTTCTTGTTTTTACATCAGCTGGAGAGTATAGAGATAAGGACCATGTAAAACCACTTTAGAACAGACAGACGCAGTGCATCAAGCAGTTCTGATTGTATGGTTGGTCAAGACTTGATGAGCCTCATAGGTAATGACGGGTTGAGACATCCACAATCAGTGATGGCAGCAATCACATAATGGTTCCTTACTTCACCTCAGAAAAGGTGATACCAGCCTACTTGAAATACTGTAGATCAGCTGTAATCAATGATGACATTAACTTGGATTAGTGGCTGATGGGGTACAGCTCACAGGTTGAACCATGTGACCAGGCCTGCTCTGTGGAAACTATAATAACGAAGGTTCAAATTCTTTAAACATTTCTTCAGTCCAGCTACTGTTACACGATTTGGCTTGAGTCAGACTTCAGTCAAAAATGTGAGGACTTAAGACGTGCAGAACGTTAATCATGACTTGAGACTTGATTTGGACTTGAGGCACATGACTCGAAAGGACAAGGCAAGATTTTAGATGTTCGTTTCAAAACATGAGTGGATGATTTATAGTACAATGCATGCAACCCTGGAAACCTACTAAGACACAGCAGAGACCAATGCACAAGGTAGCACTAATAGAGGCGGCTCGTCCAAATTTGCTTAAATTTGGATTCAAGGACCATTCAAGGATGCCAGTAGCAAGAAAAGAACAATGAACTCAAAAATCATTGTCAACCACCACAACATCCAACTTCTTCTGTCGGTATAAACCCCACAAAGAAATATATGTGAATGTGTCTTTTTAGCTTATTGGCTGGTCAAAGTTTAAGCTATGTTAGACATAACTTTGAATTGATAATGCATTTTATTTAGAAGAAATATTGTCAATGTAAAAGACGGAAGGAGGACGGATTGGGGGCTAAATGACAAGTTAAACCATATAGGTATGTTGACTTTAGACTTTAGAGACTTTAGACAAACTTTATTGTCATTCAGTAAAACAGCAGGTGTGCACTGAGCAAAATTTCAATTGCAGCAGGGTCAGCACAGGGTAGAAAATAGTTAAAAGTATATATATAAATACTTTTAACTATGTTGCTATGTTGCTAGCTAACACAGCTATGGGCTCTTGTTTAAATTGTTTCAGGTGTAATGTTAGTGTTCTCTTGACATGCCGTTGTACCTTATCCTCTGCTGTTTTAAACACCTCTTTGTAACTTTCTGGATTGTTGTCATGTTGTTTCCTGTTTTATTTTGTAATGTTAACCACCGCTCACTCACCTGCCCCTGATTACCCTATCACCTTCCCTGTGTATATATACCCACCAGCTCCTCATGTCTTTGCCAGATTGTCTTTGTTTCCCATGACCTAACTTTCTAGGATTTGCTGTGTTATTCCCTGTGACTTTGAACCTTGCCTGTTCTTTTTTTTTTTTTTATTTCAAGGATTTGCCTTTTCCCTGCTTGTGTTTGTTAGTCTTTTTGGATTCCTTGTTTCAGTTTTGCTTTTGTTGGACACTAGTAAAGACAGTGATTTTTATTTGAACCTCGTTCCATCTCCTGAGTATTTCTCTGCACCTGAGTCCAAGTTTACCAGAGTCGATACACTCTTTGATACACCATTAATTTGAATTGTGTGCCCACTCTGCTAAAATCACTTTGCTGCCACATTGCTACAGCTGAGCAAAAAACAGGTCCACTCGAGATCTAGGGCATGCTGGTCATGCACCACGGCCACTGTTGTATCAGAAACCATCCAGAAAGGATCATTTCAGAGCCCCACTCTCCCTTGTTTCAGAGTTGAGTGTGCCGAGCAAGCATGCAAGCCCAATATTTGGTTGGAAAAGGATCAGAGACAACATATCAAATGTTGAAACTGAGAAATTTCATTGTGATTGAAAATTCTATCATTGAAGTGGACTTACAGATTGCAACCAGTCTTGCCTCACCCTCCCCTTCCAAGCCCTGCAGCGGCTGCAAAACTTGTGAAAACACAAATTTTATATTCCATTTCAGCCAAATTATGCCAATGGATCTCCCCAAACCTTACACAGTGGACCGATAAAACAACCAACTATTGACAGTTGGTTTCATTGGGGACCTGAGCCCTGGTCTTGTGTGTGAAAGACTCATGGAAGACATAAGAAGGCAGAGCCCTGAGCTGAGGAACAGCACTGAGCAACTGTTTTAGATTTGTGGATGACACATGGGTCAAAATCAAAACCCAGGATGTGTAATGATTCATAGAACACATCAGCTCAGTGGATGGTAGCATCAAGTTCACACGAGAGCACATCAGGATGCAGTCTGATTCATTGAGGAATGCACAGACCTGGATAACAGTGAAACTAAACAACCATTAAATAAACCCATGGCTCAACATGGAGGGCCAACTCCTTAGGTCAAGACTCAGCGGTTTACCTCCACCTGAAACATGAGGGACACTTATTCAGCATAGATATTTTGGACAGGGAGGACAGATGGTTTGAAAGAAGAGTGAAGGAGGCTGTTTACATAAAAATAGAGAAACTAGCCCACAACTACCCAACTTGCCCCCCCCACTTACATTACTGTCCTTTCATCCCTTCTAAGGACATTTACCAACCATTCACAGCTGGCCTGATGTGACAACTCCAACGACTGTCATTTATACTTAGCCTCAGGTGACTCCAACCTGGGACTTCCCACCACTCAGTCAGACCTGAAGAAGCCACTTGGATGAGATGCAACTAAGTCCAGCTCCTCAGAGGCACTGTTTGAGCCTACAGAGGATCATTTTTTAATTCTCAAAAGTATGCTTTTTTTTCTAAGGTCCTGCTGATACTGTATACGTACCATGACTGAACATACTGCATTCAAGCATCTATCTATTAACACACACACACACACACACACACACACACTATGAGTCACACGAGTCAACCAGTTGCTAGTGTGAGAACAGGAAAGGCCCCCAGCCGTGACTAACACATGGTGCTACCAGCCACTGCCAGGACCCATCTGTGTGTATGTGTGTGTGTGCGTATGCGAGTGCCTGCATCATAAATTAATAAACATATCTGACAAGAGCATTGCAGGCACCCGAGGGCATCATCATGTTTGCAAACAACTCCCCCTTTGCACCCCCCCCTCGCACTCTCTCGGCATTCACACACACATAGACACACACACACGCACAGTCACAAGTGCACACACTCCCTGAGGAGTAGCGATTGTTTAATGATTCAATTAGCTGTGTGGCATGCTGAGAGCTAGAGGCAAGATGGAGTGATAATTGATAAACATGTTTAATCCTGAGAGAGAGAGTGAGAGAGAGGAGGGGTGGAAAGTTAAAACCAGATAGATAGAGCACACACACACACACACACACACACACACACACACACACATTTCAAATGTTTTTACAACACAATGGCTCATTTAGTTCTGACTTATGTTCATAAGAGAGCAGTCTTGGCATCTGAACCAGTTTAAGTAACATTAGGCACGTGTCCATCCACTTTCTGTACCTCAGTGTAAGCACTCAGTGTAAACACCAAAAACTCAAAACAGCTGATGTGGAAAGTTAATAGAAAAGAGAAGATACAGTAAAGGCTGACAGAAACAGATAAAAATAGACCCTGCAGCTTGACAGTGCAGTCGCTGTTTTTACTATGACTGAAGACAAAGCCTTTATATCGTGCTGCCACTCACTGTTCCCAGCCTCCGTTTCACCACAAATCCCCCCAAAATAAACATATACATTGTATGTAACTGCAATAAATTCCACTTTTGTCAACATATGAGATAGCACATTTGGCCTATTTGAATAAATGCCATACATCTTAAAATCCAGTGGTTGCTAGTTAAGCTCAATGGTGACAAAACATAAACAACTGTAGAAATATGATGACTCCATATCATTACACCTGCATTTTCTCTAACTTCCTACAGAAAGCAGTCATATGGAGCACTCTGGGACAGAGGCTTCATGGAAGAAACAGGACAATTATAACAGCAGCACAATTCTAAAATGCTTTTTTCTCACATTAAAGTGTGGCTATGGAAACACAAATATACACATACAACTAATTATCCTCTTACTCACATCCAAACGTGAAATTCTTATAGTTTTGGAAATATATCCAAACCCATATAGTGGATGCACTTGCAGATTTGCATATCATGGAAGAGCAGACTGCAGGCCGCAGTGACACGTCGACCATTTTCCTCTGACACCACGCTTAGTGTGTGAAGCTCAAATGCTGCAATCAAAAGGATAGTTACCAATGCTCGTTATCTCTTTACAAGAGACACAACAGAAACCACTAAAACAGTTAAAAAAAAGAGGGGATACAATCATCAATTTAGACAGATGTGAAATAATGCTAGAACTGCTGCAACATGTTCTCTTCTCCTGGTTTTTGGTAAAACTTCTGAATTAAAAATAGAAAAATAGATGCTTTAGTACATTGAACTGCCATTGCACGCATCTACATGTGTTTACCAACATGTTGTATTGTTTACTGAGGATTATTTGTTTACTTGTGTCCAACCATGTTTGCTGTGAAGCCACCTTTCAGCACTGTGCAGTCTCAGTGGAAACATAGTTTAAACAGCTGCTCTGTGTGTACATGTGTGCCTGTGTGTGTGCGTGTGTATGTGTGTGTGTGTGTGTGTGTGTGTGTGTGTGTGTGTGTGTGTGTGTGTGTGTGTGTGTGTGAGGGGAGGGGGGAGTAAACGGGGAAGTCAGCAAGATCTTTTGTATTGAAGAGAAACGTTGACTTCACCTTCCTGGTTGGCCTTCGGCAGAGGGATTGTGGTTAGAGCTCGTCAGGTGACCCTGGGATCAGAGAGGTCACCATTGCTAAAAAACAAGTTTGTTTCCACATGAGCAGCAGTGAAGCAATTCAAAGGGAAAGAAACACTTCCTGCTGGTCATCATATTCATAATTGTGGAAAACACTTTTTCCCCTTGAAAATTGCTGTTACACAGGTGTGTGCAGTAACAAAACATTTCACTTCTGTCGTCATTTGATAGCAATTAGTGGCCCAATACGGAGTTGTCCTTGCGTGCTGGTTTGAGGTTTGATGTTTTTCAGTTTCAGTTGTACAAATATGAGCTTACAAGACGGCAGGAATCAATATAAAGTAGACACAAAATGCAGTGAATGCATTCTCAAATGACCCTACAAAATGCCCAAATATAGAGCTGACATTAGCAGTTTTTCAGGCCTTCATTCATGGACTAATAACACATGTTACCTACAGGACAAATCAAAGTAAACACTGAATGAATTGTCCTGCTTGTTTTCTCTTTAAAGCTTTTGAAAAATTGGAAAAATTAAACAGCCATTAAATGCCAGCCATAAAATGTTGTAACATATGACTCGGCTATATTTTGGCTTTTCTTCATATTTCTGTTGACATTTTCAGACAAAAATCTCCACAGTAGTATAAAAATCTTCCTGTCATTGGTGTTAACATCACACCATAAGCTGTTTCTGAAGGTAAATCATTTCAGATCTTCACCTCCACAATCACACTCATGCAGTGACAGGCCCCTTGTTCAGCTGCAGCTCAGGCTGTTTGTGTTTCCTGAGGAAGCTTGAGAGCACATTTAATCTACTTGTGACCCAAATCAGGGTCCTGACCCAGATTATGAAACACACTGATGTCGCTGATTAAAGGCCAAATCCCAACATTCAGTTGCAGGACCCCGAGCCCTCAGAGCTGAGCCCGCCCTGAAGAGAACCCACTGTTCAGATGGAGACACATTCATTTCACCCTATTAGCCCCTTGTTGGAGAGAGAGAGGCATGTTTGTGTGTGTGAGTGTGTGTGTGAAGGAGAGAGAGAGAGAATGTGCCCTGCTGGGTGGCAGAATTAAAAGAGAGGTCTGTTTGAGAAGAGTCTTTGAAATGGACACACATGAACTTGCTCTCTGTCACACACACATACACACACTTAGGTACTCCTATAGTACCATTTATTGACCATAACCCTCTGGTTTCCTCAGGGAGAGAGAGGGAAGAGGAAGAAGAACTACAGTTGTACGGTACTTTTCTTTAACTTGTTATCATACAGTTTCCCAATTCCCCTCCACGCGTTGCTTTCAATTGGGGGGGGGGGTCTCCACAGAAGTATGACAAGGAGAGGAGGAGAGAGTGAGGAGGGAAACAAATGGAAATCTGGACTCTCTCCTCATTCTTCAGTCTGCGCAATTACCTCAAGGAAATTTGAACCATAGAAATTACCATAAAATGACATTACTATGTGGTTATTTTTCATTCAAAAATGTGACGTAGCATCAGTCACGATATATGAGTGCTGTCAGTGGAGGGTTTTCTTTGTTTGTTTATTTTAAGATGCATGTCAGTAAGATTTCTGTCTTTCCTTTGCCTGATGAGAGTGTGACATCTTGACTTGACAGGGGAATTGAAGGGAAGTGGGAAAAGTAATGAGATGAAATCTGAGGAGGAAACAGGTTTCCTACTGGTCTTTTCCAGAATATGATGGAATTTGTTTTCTAAACTGGGAATTTCAGACATTTTCAGAAGACGTCGGCAAAGCTGGGGAACTTCACAAATCAGACCTTTACTTGCTTGTAACAATACGCGAACATCTATTATGTAACTTTTTTTACACATAACTTTTCAGACCTACTGCACTGGAAATCACACTGTCGGCTAAATTAGCACAAAAAACATGCAAGCATAATCAAGTTTCCTTCCAAATGAACGTTAAGCATGCAGTGGGTTAGTATTTAAGTTCGGATTTGTGTCATTTTCTTGTGAAAATCAACCACATGACAGGAAAACCCTTATTTTATCTGATAAATTTCAGCAGGCACAATTCAACCATTTCAGCTGTGGAGCATTTTGGAACGAATCTTTTCATTTTCACATCTTGGAGGAGGTCTAATTCACGTTTGAAAAAAAGTCAGACAATTTCACTCCAGCAGAAAGAAGAGTGTAAGGCGGGAGGAAAGCAGTGAAACAGGTAGAGAAAGAGCAAAAGAGCGGCAGAAAAGGAGCACAGGATGGCTGGCTGAAAAAGAAAAAGAATCAAACTGACCCTGTTCAATCACCAGCCACCTGTCTCTCATAATTGCAGCATCTCCAAAACAACCAAAACAAACCAAATCAGGCCTAATGTATTTCCCTGTCACAGCTGCCTGGCGGGAGCCAAATAGCTGCTCCGAGAGAGAAATGTCTTTTTGAAAAACACCACTGGTAAATATGCCTCTCTGCATGGCAGATAGCAGTCTGGGCCCTCCTCCTCCTCTCTCATCTCTCCTCTCATTTGTTCTCTTTCACTTTCCATCTGTTTATTTCCAAGGTAAAGACAGACTGCGCTCTGTGCATGTCTAAATGTGCTTCTCACAGTCACACACTCTTTCTCACTTTCATCCCTGCTCCTGTCTGCTTTTCTGCTTCGCTATGATTGACACGTGGCAAAATGTTTGCTATTTATTTCTGAATGTCTTGATTTCTTTAAACAGTCTTGAACATGATTAAAATGTTACTTGATCACATTAATGGCCCTCTGATTGGGTCTTGATTGTGTGTGTTGCTTAGGATGTAATACACACACCACCTGTTATTTTGTGAGGGGCAGAGACAAAATACTTCAACACAGTTCTGATAGTATAATGCTGAAGAATGTGCTGAACAAAATAAATCAATGACACCAGTTCTGTGAAATATCAGGTAATGTTTTTTCAGCATTAATTTAAGAATTTTTTTGTAAAAAGTAGCGTAAATCAACACAGGACTTTCACCCAGCAGACTGGGGTTTGTGTCCAGTGAGAAACCAAAACTGACCCAACTGCTCTGGTGAGCACTGTTGAGGCCTGTGGATATTTTTCTGTGGTTGCTGGATTTTGAGATATTTCAATATATGCACAGGCACAATAAGAGCAACAGTCTCAGTCAGGACATGTCAAAGGAGACATGGCTGATGTCCTGAGGTGACAGGTAAAGTTTTAAATCAGAGGGTGGTCTCAGTCATCTCATAGTTTTCAAAAAATAGAGCCACTTCCTTGAATGGCCACTTGAGGCTGTCTCCAAAAACAAGTCAGTCCCCACAGACGCCCATAATAAAATGTTCAACTTTACAGCAAAAAAAAACATGTCTTCAGCCCGCAACAGAAAAGGTTTTGCTCTCTTTGGCTGATTTCCTTGTTCATAACAATTGTATAGGGGTTGAATTTCAATATGACTCGCCTGTTTAAATTATATTAAGACTTGAAATTATGTATACTTGAGGGGCAGCTAGCTGCAACCAGACTTCATTCAGCCTGCCTCAGCTCCACCCACACTTCACCTTTTTATCCATTTTTGGATAAGCACGGAGTTTGGTCGAGTCAGGCAGTGCCAAGATGGCGACAGCCGGAGCCACTGTCACTGAGCTTCTCAATGGCTCTTCAGAAACCTATGGGTGACTACATCCATCATTTCAAACAGCTTGTGGTATAGGGTCAAAAATAGTAGCAGGAAAATCACGGGAATATAGTGCTCCAAAGAGTTAATAAATCAAAGTGTACATCACAAATCAAAACTTGCATGAAGAGCAGTCAGTTGAATCATTTTTCTACCTCTCCATTGCTCTCCAAGGCTGCCACCAACGCAGATAAAAGAGCGATTGCTTGTGTCACTAACATATACCCCCACTTCAATTCAGGTGTTATGTGAAACAAGGAGAACACCACTTTCAGGTAAGGTCTGTGTTCAAGGACAAGAGCTGTCCTCCGCTATAGGATGACAAGTTTTAAAAAGACGTTTTATCACCCAAATTTCAAAACTGGGTCCCCAAACAACTGTTCCAGCTCAATAAGAGGTCACTGTTTTACTAATTTCAAGCTAACAAGTGCAAATGATGATACAAGTGGCTGCAAGTGGGTACATGTCAAATAACTCCCCTTCCCTCTGAATATGAAATTGTCCCTCTGCTGGTATTGTATCGCTGAAAGGCCAAAGATGGATATTAGAATGAACTGTTCCATGCTGCTTTCATTCTGCTTATTTTCACTTCACTAACACTTACTTCATTCATATGTTTTCATAATTCTGCATTACAATGAAGTGAACAAAAAAGCATCACTTTTGTGAACAAAAGTAAAATCTGTATTATTATGAAAAGGTTCTTGAACTGGTTAATTTAATGATTTAGAGAATTTCATTGCATTTTTGCTCTTATGTGTATGTTTTATCACCCAAGGAAGCTTCTAGAAAAACAGGCTTCACACAGCTGATAATGACTAACTCACCTGAATGAAAACTCACCTGCCTAAAAACAGGCAGATGATTTCCTGTATGTATGTCTGTATGTGTGTTTGAAGGCAGGTCGTATGTCACAGCAAAGGATTAACAGTATTTTAACGAGGGTTTAATGTTTATGTTCACAGGCAGACAGACATGTACTATACTCAACCAATGACAGGTCTCTCTCTCTCTCTCTCTCTCTCTCTCTCACACACACACACACACACACCCACACACACACACACACACACACACACACACACACACACACACACACACACACACACACACACACACACAGGCAGGCAGACACTCAGTGACAGACAGATCAGAGTGTTTTAATGCCTTTCAAGCAGTATTAATGACAGGACTAAAGCTTATTAGCGGGTTAGAGGATGTTAGCCAGCCATTCAAACACAGAAATATGTAATATGGATGTGTATGTGTTGATGCAGCTAATCTAATTACAGGAATGAAACAGAACTCACTGTCACTGTAAGTACATCAGCCGTCCATCAGCATTTTTCACTTTTTCAACTCGACTCATGAAACAGACTGAATAACAAAAAATGTTGTGCTTACACATGAGAAGTTGAATTGATCACCATCACCCACTGACCCCCTTAAGTTTAACTTCTGTTAGTATTATTTTATTGTTCTATTATATATTTTCAAAGACTTGATGTTTGATTTTGTGAGAGTGGCTCATTGTCTCATCACTACCCATTTTTCATTTGTTACCGTCACACTAAATTGAATAGTTATGTGTGACTCTTTCTATGATTCTTGTATTTATTTTTATGCTCTGGACCCCCCAAAAGAGACCAGGGGCCTCATTTATACACATTGTGTAGACAGTAAAGAAGGCTTGTGCCACTTTTGAAGCAAACTTTGGGATTTATGAAAAACTTGATGGGAGACGTACGGTAACTCTGACCCATTCATAAACACATAAACTGGAGAGATGAAAAACTGTAGCTTGATTGTGATTGCAAGGATGAAACTCAAGAAACTGTTTGAAATTGATACAGCTGTGTTAAATAAATCTAAATATTACCTCTGAAGTATAATCATCAGAAGTACAGTTTAATTGAAAATCATATTTGATTGGATCTGGGATTATAAAACAATACTTGCTTACATGTTATGAAATGTATATAAGTATTTAGGTGAGCAGTCAGACAAATTAAGGTTAAGCAGAAGCTGTTTTCGATGCCTTGCTCAAGTAGCACCTTAAGGTCTCACACAATCGCGTAGTTTTCAGATACAATCAAATGCGCGGGGTGCTTCTTCCATGTCCCTCCACCATCACCACCACACTCAGGAGGGATTCAAAGTTGATTAGGATTTATAAAGAGAAATCAAGTGAGGTTGTATATGCACTGTGTCATAAATCTGAATATTTGGGGGCGTATGCACTTGCTGTGCTGAGGCCCTGTGCACCTCTAGGAGAAACAAAATTTTATGTTTGTTCTCAAAAACTATTAATTAATGAATTAATAATCATTAACATATCTGATGTGGCAATGAATGATAGAAGAACTATGTCCATAATGCCAAATGAAAATCTAATGTCCTGTCATCAACCAACACAAACGTGTGTGTGCAGCGCTTTCCTGCACTGATCGGCATCAGTGCTTGCAAGTCGTAGCTATGGGAATCTTCCACATGACGTGAACATGGCACAGATTCAGCTCTCCTTATGTTGTGTCAGTTTGCACCAGAGGACGATCATTCTGGAGAACAACGCCTGCTGGCTATTCAGAACAAATGTTAAAATGAAGTCCAGCCGCTGTTCGGTGATCCTTTAAAACTCAGTGTGTCTCTGCCTTCCCACCTGACCAGGTAGATTCATGTGAGCCACGCCTTAGATCAACCTCTTAATGCTTTTCACTCTCTCTGTCTGCTCTGCAAACTGCTTCCCCACTGCAAGAGCCAACCTGCCCCTCACACTTTGTTTTTCTCAGTGTGTGTGTGTGTGTGTGTGTGTGTGTGTGTGTGTGTGTGTGTGTGTGTGTGAGAAAGCGATGCAGGGTTAGGGCGTTGCTCTGGCTAGTTTACTCTCACAGAGCAAACAAATCTCTGATGTGTTTTTCTAACACTGATAGCCATGGCTGACACCGTGTCAATAACAGGGCGAAAAATATTTCTTCCTCTCCTTTCTTTTTCTGTCTTCTCCATCCCTGTATTCTCTCCCCCTCACTGTCTTTGTCCTTCACGAAGATCTTTCATTTTCAGCATTCTTTTGTCTTCATTCATATCCTCCAGTTCCTCCCTCAACTCTCTCTTTCTGTCTGTACGCCGACTGCGATCCTCCCTTCTCTTTCTTCCTTTAAGGAGAGAGAGAAAGCTGTAACCACAGAGAGGTTGTGTTTAAAGGAAGTGACTGAGCCCAGCTTTACACAACTGTTTGGTGATCTCTGTTGCCAATTTGTATCTGTAAGTCTTTGAGGATCCTGTTTGTGTGTTTGTTTGAGCCCGGCCAGGTGTGCTGGATGCAAGCCAAGGCAAAGATTAAAACCTCAAATCCCATTTCCTATTATGCATATTGCTGTTATAATAGTTTGCTTTGATGTATTTTTTCCACTTGAATTGAAAGTTTAGTTTGCACAGTCAACGAGGTGCTGTCAGTTTCGTGGCCCTAGGGTTCATGAAAACCCTTCAAAACAAATTTGTTACATTTGCTGATGCTGAGTTCCAGAAAAGCTCACTAACTGTGAACACCACCGTCACATCATATCAGAACAGGGCTGAAACTAGTGTTTCTTTTCCTTTCAGCTAATCTGATCGTTATTTTCTCCATTAGATAATGAATTGTTTGCTTTCCAAAACATCAGATAATGTCCATTAAAAGATCCCTAAGGCCAAGTTGATATATTGAAATGTCTCGTTTGGTCTGACCAACAGCCCAAAACCCAAAGATGATAAATTTACAATAATTTACAAAATGAAGAAGCTGAAACCAGAGAAGAGTGACTCAAATAACTGATTCGTTTTCAAAACATCCTCTCTGTCTCTCCAAATACTGCTTTACTTTAGAATTTGTTTTATCTAAAAGAATATCTTACATTCTTCTAGGATTTTTTCTACCACTTGTCAATAAACAGTAGAGACATCTGTCACTAAGATTTCTATCATGACAACATAAAAGATTGGGAAGCAAACATTAGAAAGCCAAGTTTAGATTGTCTTTGCTTTCTTATCATTTCAAACAAACAGTAGATATGTTATGATCGCCAAACCAAAGATCTGATTTGGTTGATTTGCTGAACAAAATATGAAGTTCTGGTATGGATATGGAAGTTCTTCCAATTTAAAATCTCACTGTTTTGTTATTTAAGGATTAAAGTGCAAGAGAATGTCTTGAGCTATAATTATGTTTACATTTTCACTACAGATCAAGGGCTTTAATTCCAACACTGAAATAGAGAAATAGTAGAAATCTTTTTTTTTTTTTCCCACAAGGGTGGCTCTATCCCCACAACACCCTCCCCTCTCTTAATGCTGGTTGAAACCCTAAATAGTGGTATGTTAAAACCTTGTTTAACTGTTATGAGTTCTGAATCATACCCTCACTTCTACACACATGCATGCACACACACACTGTGGTGTTTTGACTGGTATGTCAGAGTTAAGAGATCAGTGCAGACCACCCCAGAAGAAAGGAGAGGAGGGGAGAGGAAAGGAATGGATTTAAAATTTGTAGGTTAAAGAGTAAATTTTATTGTTACATTTGAGTGAAAGGCTTCATAAAAGGTATGGAAAAATGGAAAGTTTTCCTTTCCTTTTTGAAAATAGATGTTCAAGGACCAAACTCTTAAGAGACAATGCAAAAAAGTTGCCCCTGGAAAGTGCGAAAAAAAAAAAAAAGCCAAGGTCCTCCTCTTCATGACAAACTTGAGAAAAGCATTTCTTTTCTGATGTTCCACTTGCTGATAAATGCACCTGTGTTATTAAAATACTGGGTATTAGTGGGTAGAAAGGGGTGTAGAGAAGCACAAAAAGCAGCATTGAAAGGAAGAATGTTCCTTGACCTTTTTACCCTGCAGCAAGAAGATGAATCAAACAATTTGAACTTTTCAAGCATTGTTCCCGGGCTTTAGCTTCAGCCGTGAACAGCAGCCGCTACGCTAAAAGCTTAATCTGTGATCCAGACCTAAAAAAAACTGCCTTAGAAAACAGGAAATGAGGCTTTGTAAAGCTGATTAAAACATACTATACACATAAAAGAAAACACAAAGCTGTAAAAACAGAAGCATTTACAGGGAAGTTCTAAAAGTTTACTTTCATAAATGTGAGCACTGATTGGTTAACAGCATGTGATGTAATGTTAAGAGTGCGTTGTTTTGCTCTGTCTGGACCGAGTCCGGTCAGTCCAGTTTTTGTGGTGCTTCTGCGGTGCTGTGCTAAGCCTCTCTCTGCCTGGCTGTGTTCCATCCTGTTTAGTCTCAGGGCAGAGACGCCCTCACTCTGGACAAATACCTTCCGGAAAACTTCCGCCCATCCCCAAAACCACTTCTATCACTGGCCCAGACAATACACACTCGCATAGGGCTCGAAAAGGCCAGGGCCACACGCAAGCATGGGACATGGGAGTGCGTGTGTGTGCAGCTTGCAGTGAACACACGCAGGTGAAACTTGCCCGTGCTGCTCCAATTATGTTTTAAATTAAAAGTTCTTCATGAGATGCCTGTATGCACGATTATGTGGCAGGACTCTTTGTCAGATGTGACTCTCAGCTGCTCAGCGGTCAACAGTTGAGACTGAAGGTGAAGGTCCTTTGGTCTGAGGGCCTCAACACTACGGAACAGACATCAGAGGATCACAGATAGAATCTTTCTCTCCAAACAGAAATTTTCTTTAAATTTTGTTTTGTTTTTATTGGGATCTTAAATGTCTGTCAACTCTTCTTCATCATTTGTTTCCTTGGATTGCACAATATTTTGTAGCTTTATTTTGAAAATTATATATTTCATATTATATTCCCACGAGGTACAAATACCAT